>CM048820.1:52355016-52441338 GCA_026586065.1 Dioscorea zingiberensis
TTATATATATAGTATAAATGTAATAATTATATATATACATTATATTTTATTATCTATTTTGAAGTAATTATAAAATATAAAATAAATAAATTCCAGAATAAGTATAAAATCAAAGATGTATAAATGACATTTCACATAATTTTCATATATATATATATATATATATATATATATATATATATATATAGAGGGCTGATAATGTACGGTGGTAGAATATTCTGTTTTTCATTGTTCGCAGCCAGTGGCCACCCATTTTAGTACCAGGTATTTTTTTTTTTTATGGATGGAAAGATCTGCTTAAAATAAAGGCTAATTTCTTATAGTAAATTTTTTAATACTGATTTAGTACTTAGTTTGGTCACTCATATATTGCGGTTGAAATTACTGGGCAGTTGAGAATTCCTATAAGTTTTGATCTGTTAAGATGAAGACCCTACAAGTTCCCAAATTGTATGAAAATTGACAGCGAAATTTGCTTTTATTTTCACATTGATCTTCGATCCATCTGATTGAAAATTGTTCAAAACATGCTCGGGCCGAGAATCAAGCGGCGGCGGAAATTTACAATTTAAGGCCGGCAATATCGATGTAATCAAACCCGTATATATATATATATATATATATATATATATATATAGTTATTTGTTTGATTAAATAGATATGAAGCCGCTGATAATCTAAGAGCACTTACATTGGAAGGGCAAAAGGTGAAAATTTTGGTTTTGATGTTTTGATGTTTTTATATAAGCTTGAAGGATTGCTTGTGAGATGGATGGTAGGCCCCTTTCGCTTTGAACTAAGCTGAGACTACTTATAATAATATTTTAAAACATTATCCACATTATTTTTTAAATGAATTAGTTATATCATTGGCATGAATTAGTTATTTTTTTAAAATGTATATAAAATGATTAGTTATATTAGTTAGCATGAATTATTTAAAAAATAAATAAAATAATGGATAATGTTTTTGATGGTTATATATATGTTTTATAAAATCCGTTTATATTTATAAAATTGTTATGAATTAGTTTTTAAAAAAATTTCTCTGGTTTTAAAATTTTTAAATTTAATTTAAATTTATGAATTTTTTTGTATCTTAATTTTTAATTAGTTTGTATGTGTTGGCTAAGTAAAGAATGGAAAATGAAGTGCTTTTTATTGCATTGATACAAATAAAACATAAAAAATTCATTACAAATAAAAATAAACATTTAATTATAAATAATGTAATTAATGTAATTACTTTGTTTTAATTAATGCCCTTAATTGCAATACAAATAAGACATGAATTATACATAAAAGTTAATATTTAACCACCTAAAAAATATAAAAAAATATTTATGAATAGTAATTGCCCGAGCAATTGAAGGTTTGTGGTGTAAGTTTTTTTTTTTTTGAATGGGTGAATTGCTATGGTAATTCTTTCCCGGGCAATTGAGGGGGAGGAGTGTAAGTGCTCTAACTCGTTTAAACCTTTTTCTTTTTAAACAAATCACTATAAAAGCAATTATAAAGGTATTCTTGCTCCAAAAAAACTAGGCATTTTTATCTTAAAAAATGGTTTTTTTTTTTACAAAAATACTTTTTCAAGAAGAACTAGCTCAACAACTTCCAAAAGAAAAGACCTAAATATGTTATAATAAAAAAAAAGGTCAAACCAAAAAAGATCTAAATATGTTATAATAAAATGAAATAGATATTTAACCATTCATCCTTTGAATAGTTACTTAGTGCACTTTTAGAGATTAAAGCGGGTGGGGTGTATGCAGAGATTTAGTATAAATAGCGTTTTGGGTGGGTAGGGTATAAAGATAAATAGTCTTGTGAAATAGTCTTTAGGGACTATTAGATAATTTCCCCTAAATGAAATACCTTTAATTTTTCCCAACCATATCTTTAAATTGCCCAAATATCGACGGAGCTCCATATATGAATGTTTGTTTCAAATTTCTGAACTTTGCTATATATACATATACCACGTTAATGTCATATGCATGAATCAAGTTTAGTGTCTCAAGTCGGCATTTGTTTTCTAGTGCCTTTTTGGAAATTTTATTTTGAACAGAATGCATGTATTCCTTTACTTTTCTTTTTATGATAATTCTCATTATTTTATAAGAAAATAATAATAATAATAATAATAATAATAATAATAATAATAATAATAATAATAATAATAATAATAATAATAATTGGGCACACACGTAGTCGGCAAGGAAACCTAGCTAGCTAGATGTGTAAATGGATTGATAAAGACTGAGATTATGCCAAGTCATCATGTCCACATCAGCAATCTCGTAAGGGATGAATCAACTCCAAAAATGCATCTCTCATTCATTCAGATATCATTGTTTATTTTATGTAGATAATGCTTTTTTACTAAAAGTACATTAAAAAAAAATTAGTCCTCTTTTTGCATCTAGAATTCAAACCAAAGCTTGTTTCATTGGTGACCCATGGACCCCACTCATATTAATATATACAAATAACTCTTTTGCTTCAAACCAAAGCACATTAAAATTATGTGTACTTCATTCGACTAAAAAACAAATGAAAAATTGTATTTATATATATATATATATATATATATATATATATATATATATATATATAAATACAACAAAGCGTCCCAGTAGCAAGCAATCAAAGCTTACATGGCAACTTTGAGTTGGTTAGATATTGGCTGAGTTTGATTCGATTATATTAATAACAAACTGAACTTGAACTCAAATTTGAGCTCAAAAAAATAAATGAGTCAAATTCAAATCAGAGTTAGCTCGTTTGAGTTCGATTCTAAGTATATATATATATATATATAGATTCTCGGAATCTTATATAATTAGATGTTAGTGCTCTTTAAAGGACCATGGAAATTTTGCGTGGTGAGCAAAAGTAGATAAGCCTTTTTACTAAAAGAATACTTGAAAAAAAAATTAGATAGCACTTAATAATGTTCAGCACTAGCATAGTGAATTTTATTATAATTTTATAATTTTTTTTTTATTTTGAGATTTTTTTAATAAATTTTTTATTATTAATATAGTAGAACTCAAACTGAAAATTATAATTGAACTCGAGTTGAAAAATTATAATAATTCTAACTAATTTGAAAATTATAATTTGAGCCTAATTAGAGCTAGGCTCATTTCGTTGAGGTTTGGCTTCGTTGCCGCCCTAGTCCCCACAAGAGAATTCCATAGATGTGCGGGACATAAAAAATTAGTTGCTACACATATTTATAGCCCTCACTTTGTGTATATGAGAGTTCAATCCCAAGATTATCCGGAGAATATTCCACATTTTATGCTTCTATATAAGGGATCCTGCCAAGAGTAGATTAAGGAGGTTGTTAGTCAGGATCTCTCACGTTAAAAAGTTGAAACACAATTATTTTTTTAAATGTAATGATTTATACACACCCTATTTTGTTATAATCATTTCATTAATATTATAAATTATCTAACAATTCACTTAGGTGACAAAGCCACGTCATGACACCAATCAGGAACAACCACTATAAATAAACTACTACAGTGTAGATAATAGTTCAATCCCCTGTGGCCCGTTGAGTTTATTTTTTAAAAAAAGATTTTAATAATAAATTTTCTTAATTAAAAAATTCTCATTTATTGGGATTTACACTTTTATTTTTTTCAACAACTATAAATAGTTAGTTTTTAAAACTATATTAGATATAAAAAAAATCTAATAAATAGTCTATAACCATTTTTTTACACGCATGAGGGTTGCGTAGCTTTTGTATAACCTGCAGACGACCTGTGTTGGTTAATTCTGCTTTTATGATGAGAAAAGCATAGTATAATAAAGGTCCAATGAGAGTTTAAGTAAGAAAAGGGTGAAGCGGACTCTTTCAATTATTTATTTTATTTTATTTTTTTATTAAAGTGGATAAACCACATTTTTTATTCAATGTTTAAATGAAGTTATATTGGCGCTCAAAATTGAGCTCCCCCAAATTGTTTCCTTGTCCAGGGTTCCCGGGGTTCCCTGGGATTCCCAATCACAATTACATGGTGCTGATAGTGGTCCCCTCCTGTAGAGTCAACCGCAGAAAGTCCTCTTCGAAGTCGTCCCCATTGGTTGGCGCTTGAGGTTGGATTGCATGAATAGAGGATAGAGAGCTTTGGGCGATGCCGTTAGTGGACCTAGCTTCTACTTCATGTCGGCGTTGACACCATCCATCCAAGATAGCAAGAGGAAAGCGATACCACGAATGATCCCAGAGCAAATGCGTTGTTTATTCTTGAAGCATCTTCAATTCCTTTCCAGCCAAATACTCCATGTTGTGGTCATAACCGCAAGATTCCATCCCGTATGCTCCTCCTTTGGCGGTTCCCCGAGCTATGATGTCCCCAGAGCTCTTGAGTCGTCAGAGGTGGTAGATGGAGTTGAATAGCGGGCAAAAGTGTTCCCATATTTGTGTTGTGGCCGAAGCAACTTGTGAGGAGATGTTATGTACCGCTTATGTTTGCTTTGCATTGCATAGGTAGCATAGGGTCAGGCTCCACTTTCCATTTGCGTTTGATAAGGTTGTCGGGGTGCTTATTTTGTTATCCGTGACTAGCCCGTGCAGAATAGTTGAATTTTTCCTCGGACACTTAGCGGGCATACGCCATAGGTTGTTTGGGAATTGGCTCCGTACCCTCCATCCACCGTGAAATTGTAGAGGGATTTGACCGAGAATGCCTCGTTCCTCCCAAGATTCCAAACTCTGGTGTCCTGTCAATCTGCTTATGTCATGGTGATTGCTTCCAGAAGCGCGTCCATCTCTCGCGCACCTTCCCTAGTCAGCGGCCCTTGTTTCAGCATTGGTTGGGTTTGTGTTAGTTTGTCCCTTGCCCTCCTAAGCGAGAAATGCTGGTTTAGAGCAGAGGCGACAAGATCTAGGAAGATGTTGCTCGGTGCTTGCCCTTGGATCCATTTATCATGCCACAGGTTGACTGTGTCTCCCTTCCCTTCTTTCACTTCAAGTCCCATTTCACAGTTCATGCCAATTGATGCGATACCACTTTCAAGTAGGATGCTCTCCTTGTCACTCCCTTATGCGGGTTGAGGAAGGAATTCCTGAAGTACTTGTTCAGAATGATGCGCCGGCATAAGTTGGTCTGTCCGTTGAGAAGCCTTCACTACCACTTGCCAATCATAGCTGCATTAAAACCTCTAATGTATGTAATTCCCCATCCCCCTTATTCCTTTGGTGGCCGGATCTTGTTGCTAGTTGACCATTGACACTGTAAGCTTGCCCTTAAGCTCTGGTCCGTGCAGGAGGAAATCCCTCCTCGAGATTATCTATTCTCTTAGATTTACCCACTCACGGGCTTGTATATTGATAGCGGTAGTTTGGTATAGTTGTGAGGACCGAGTTGATCAAGGTGATTAGATCGCCGTATTGGAGAAGGGGCCCTTCCACGGCGGATCCAGCCCTCTTGATCTTGTCGATTGGTTGGTTCCATTCCGGCGTTTCGGCTTTTTCTCGGATATTGGGATTCCCAGGTAGTTGATGGGGAGTTTGCCAATTTGATAGGTGATGGTGTTGGCGATTAGCCATTTGTTCTTGTGCAGTTGTCAGGGGAGATAAGGTGACTCTTTCAATTATTATCCTAGGTGTAAAGCTAAAGAAAGAAATTGAGTGTTTCTTGAATCCACATACTATTATAGTAATTGAAATGAATTAATTGAAATGAATGAAAATATTAAAATTTTCAAATTTTTTATATTTTTATATTTTTCAATATATATATATTTTTAAATAGTTTGGCCAACGTGCCTCATGCTAGGCAAAGCCTTGACATTGTCCGTGTCAAGTAGGCACAAAACTACTTGTGTTTGATTGGGGATATCCCACTTGGGATTGTAATAATTGGAGAAAAATTTTGAATTTTTTGAAGAAAAATTTTAAAATAAAAGTATTAATGATAAGATAGTTATGTGGCTTCCATGCATTGGTGGATGAGTTATTATTATATTCTTAAATTTCAATTAAAATTTTTGGTGGAAAAAATTTCACTGGGAAATGTGTTGGGGATATCCCCTAATCAAACACAAGTAATTGGGTCAATTCACAAGTGATGATAATAAGATAAAAATAATTTTTTTAATAAATAAAAATGTGGTGAGAAAAAATAATTTTTAGAAACTTACTAATAATGATTCGTTGACTTGATGCATAAAAGCTTTGTGAGCCTGATATTTTAAAATCTTGTTGATCCAATTTAATGAATAATAAAGAAACAGTTCAAGTGTTTCCTGTGAAAATTTTGTTAATAAGAAAAATAATTTTTTTTTTTTTTTTTTTTTTTTTTTTGTCTGAGAAGAGCTTGTAACCAAGCTAAAAAACAAAACAAAAGACACTACATAATATTAGAACATTCAGACAAAAAGCAAAGCTTCAAAAGTGTAGCCCAGCTACATTCAAGACCTCCTGCAGCCATCTGGGTTTGTCCACTCCTTGATGATATAGAGACAGTTGTGGATTCATCCTTCCCTGGTTGGCAAGTGTATCAGCTATGAGATTGAGCTCTCTTGGACAGTAAACAAATTCCAGCTCTGGATTAATTCTAGTAAAACTTTGTATCAATTGCACTTCTCTCTGAAATCTCCATCCATCCTGGTATGCAGAGGAGGTTTGGTGTGGATCTCTGCCAAGTAGCTGCAGTGCTTCTGGGCAGTCAGTGTATATTCTGTTTGGTATTAAGTTCCTTGCTTCACATTGCTCCAAAGCAGCATTTATTGCTAAGAGTTCTGCTTTTAGGCTTGATTCTGCAGTTAGAGGATGGGAACCAGCAAGGATGTCGGCCTCTACGCTCCTTTGATTCTGACAAGAAAACACGCACCACATAAACTTTGATCGATACGCGGGAAGCATCCACGAGAAAACAAAGATGGTATTATTGTACACTGAACTATTGAGAAACTCCCTGAATTTTCCCTGATGCTTCCTGAGTTGCTCCATAGTGAGGAGGGTAGCCTGTTGGAAAATCTGTTGAGCGTGCCATCTCTTCCTGTTAAATATCATGTCACATCTAGATTTCCAGATGGTCCATAAACAATTAGCTACTAAGGCTTGATACAATTGATGTCCAATTCTGCCATTTGTAGAGGAATACAACAACCAATCCCCCTCCATAAATTTTCCCCAGTCACTGCATTCTATGCCAGTAGAATCTGCAACCAATTCCCAGCATTGGACAGATACTCTGCAGCAATAGAATATATGCTCCAGAGTTTCATTTGTCAATTCATACAAGGGACATAGTGACTGTGGTCCAATATTGAGATTATATAGATACTCATATGTTGGCAGTCTGCCATGAAACAATCTCCAAAGGAAAGTTTTAACCTTTGGAGCAATTGGGAGTCTCCAAATTTTATGCCAACCTTTCCAAATATCATTCTCTGGGCAATGAGTATGATTGATGAAATTATAAACAATATTGGCAATTCTTCCAGCAGATGAGATTGGCATCCAAACCCAATGTTTAGAAGAAGTATCATGGAAAGTTAACTTTTCCAACCTGTTCCAATCCCCCAGGTCTCCAAAACAGTTTGAGATATCAGAAATATTCAGAAAATTTTCAGTCATAAGATCAGTAATGCTTAAAGTGTCCAAATTTAAATTCATATTAAGAAATGTAGGTTTTAAAGATATGGGGATTTCAAAAATCCAGGGATCATTCAGAAAACTGGTTGATGCTGGGTTACATGCACTAATCCAAAGGTTATTCCTGATTGAAGGAGTGATCTTATGTAGTAATTTGAAAAAACAGGAAGTGGGTCCTATGGTGGGTCTTGTCCATATGTTTAATTCTCCATACTTGAACAAGAATATCTGTACCCATAACTTATCCTCATGATTTAAAATAGCAAATATATTTTTTGCCATAAGGGCTATTTTAGCATTCCTTAGATTTTTAAACCCAAACCTCCCTCAGTTTTAGCAAGAGTAGTAGTGCGCCATCCTATGGAGTGTATTGGTCTGCCACCTGCAGTGCCTCTTCCCCAAATGAAACTCCTAGTCATTCTGGAAATCAGATCTAGGGTAGTGTCTGGAACTGAAGTGCAAGAAAGGGCATATACTGGAATTGACATCAGGGAACTATTAGCTAAAACAGTTCTCCCAGCAAGTGATAAAGATGAGGGATTCCAAGAATTTAAGCTGTGTTTGGTCCTGTCAAGTAGTGGTTGCCATTGGCTAACAGGGATTCTCTTGGGAGATATCAAGATTCCCAAGTATTTAAAGGGATAGCTGCCAAGTCTCATTTGTAAAATGGCTTCAATAGCACCTTTAATCCTTCTGTTAATCCAAGTGGGGAAATGTATGGTGGACTTACTCAAGTTAGCCTTCTGGCCTGTGAGGTTCCTATACACATCAAGACACATTTTACAATTTCTAGCAGCTGATCTGGATGCCTTAGTAATAAGAATGAGATCATCGGCAAACATGAGATGGTTAAAATTGTTCCTTAACCTTGTATCAAAACCAGGAATCAGGTTTAATGTCATAGCATGGTTGAGCATGGCAGTCAAGTTTTGGGACACCAATAAGAATAAAAAAGGGGACAAGGGGTCTCCTTGTCTAACCCCTCTATGGCTAGGTATCCAGTTGGTGACTTGACCATTGATTAAAAATGCAAAGCTGGCTGTAGTTATGCATGCTCTCATCCAAGATATCCAAATGTCAGGAAATTTCATGTTTTTGAGGGTGGCAAGGATGGCATTCCACTCCAAGGCATCATATGCCTTTTCAATGTCTATTTTTAGCATCATCCTAGGGAGAGAGTGAGTATCAAATTCTAAGGAATGCACTATCTCTTGGACAACTATTATATTGTCATAAGTTGATCTCCCTTTAAGAAAACCAGATTGTTAAGGACCAATGAGGGTATGCATGACTCTTTTTAGTCTATTGCTCAATAATTTAGCAATGATTTTGTAACAAACATTACATAAAGATATGGGTCTAAAATCAGCTACTGTGTTTGGAGAATCCTTCTTGGGTATCAAGACTATATAAGTTCTTCCCCAGGACATGGGCATACTAGCAGTCTGAAAAAAATGGGTAATGGCTGTGGTCAAAGGTTCCCTCACTAACTCCCAATAGTATAGATAAAATTCAACGTTTAGCCCATCAGGGCCAGGACTTTTGCCCTTGGGCATTGATTTCAACGTTTGGAATATTTCAGTTGTAGATACAGGGCTAGAAAGCATGATACTATCATCCTCACTAAGGGAAGGTACATCATTGGGTAGGCTTTGAACTAGATCATTGAAGGATGCATTGTTAGAGGAAGTCCATAATTTTGTATAAAATTCTGAAAACAGGGCAACAATGCTATCATGTTCAGAATGTCGGTTTCCTTGTTCATCACTAATGCCAGATATTTTATTTTTATGTCCCCTAATTTTGGCTTGCCTATGGAAGAAAGTAGTGTTATAATCCCCATTCCTTAACCAGAGTAATCTTGCTCTTTGTGCCCATTTAATGGTATTTTGTCGAAGGAGGGCAGAATGCTTGTTATAGAGGCCTCTGAGAGCTAAGTTGTCAAGATCAGAGTAATTTATAGAGGACTCCCGGGATTCTAATATTGTAATGTCTTTTTCAGTCCTACTAATGTCCTCATCTAGTGGTGTTAAACCAGTTGCTCTCCATTTAGATAGGTAAATCCTGGTTCTGGCAATAGTGTGAGATAATGCATGCATAGGGGTCCCATTGGTCATGTATTTCCATGCTCTACAAACAGTTTGGTGGCATTTTCCATGTTCAAGCCAAAAATTTTCAAATCTGAAAATTTTCTTTTTGTGATGTGAGAAAAATCTTGCAGATAAAAACAGGGGGCAGTGGTCTGAACAAGTTCTGGGCAAGTGTTTGTTGTAATAAGAGTCAAAGTTACAAAGCCATTCATTGTTGGCCAGGAAACGATCCAACCTGGCCCATCTCCTGGCTAAACCTTGTTGATTGTTGCACCATGTGAAGGGAGTTCCAAAAAAACCCAAGTCAAACAAATGGTTATCAGATACGAAATCAGAAAAAAAAAGTCTAGTTTTGGATGAGTAATGATTAGAGCAACCCCCTCTATGCTCTTCTAAACTAAGGATTGAATTACAATCACCCACTAGAATCCATGGTAAATTAAGGGATGAGAAAGCTGATAAATCGTGCCATAGATTCTTTTGGATGTGGATGTTTTGGGAATTGTAAATAACCGATAGCACCCATCCCTTGGGTTTTTCAGTAGAGATGATCAAATGTAAGGAAAAGCGAGTATGTGCGATAGGGGTTACCTGTCCCACATCTGGTCTCCAGAGTGTGGTGATACCTCCTGACATACCTATTGTTGGTATGGCTGCCCAGTGCCAGTGTTTGGAGAAGCTTTTACAAAATTTTAGCGTCCGATTTTCATCAGCTCGGGTCTCCACCAAACAAACAATATCGGGGTGGAGGGTTTTCATGAGTGATCTGATTCTACCTACCGTCCTGGGGTTTGAGAATCCCCTGCAGTTCCAACATAGAAGTTTAATAGATTCCATATACGATGTAATTTAGGGTAAAAAAGAAAACGTATAGTAGGATCCAATTGAGGATATAATTCATGATTCTTCAGAGGGTGCGTTCGGACGCCCCTTCTTTGAGCAAACATCGGCCTTGATCTTGGTTCTTCTTGCTAAGGCTTCCATCTTAACATCATTCTGGGATGAAGCCAGCGGCATATCATCGTCACAGATTGCAGTCTCTTTCTCTTGTTCCTCTTCCTCCATGGGTTGGGTTCCAGCCTCCTGATCATGAATCCTTGTTGCAAGGGCATGGGTGACTCGATGAACAAGACTATCATGAGCATCCACGTGATTGTCATGCCCTGCCATAGATCCATCATCAGTCGGCTGAGATCGCCTACCGGAGTTCATGGAGGTGATGAGACGTGGTGTGGTTTGCATTGGGGAACGATCCCGATTGTCAGTCTCCTTCCCATGATTGTCTTCAGGGGAAGGCAACGGCAAGATTTGTGGCCCGTCATACTGATGACTCCCAATGGTCGGATATCCATGAGTGCGACCGGCGGAGGAGGAGGGATCACCAGTGGGTTGATTTGCAATATGTGAGACCATTCCCTGATTAGGGTTTGTAGATATGACAATGGCTTTACCAATTGTTGCCTCCTCGTGATCAAGGTGCTCCCTATCCGGAGGCCCATTACTCCTTTCAACAGTCAACCGATCACATCCATCACGTGCCCCATGGATGCCAGCAAGGTTTGGCATGTGGGGCCTCTCTGTCTGGATACTATGTTTTGGTTTTAGTTGACCAGCATTGTCCAGCCTCCGATGAGCGGCGGCCGGTCCACGGCCACGGCCGCGGCTTCGTCCTGATCCAGCAATGATCCAGGTACCCAGCACATCTTTTTTAGGTTTCTTTGACTCAACGTTCTGATTGTTCATTTGAGTATTGACATCCTCCCTTCCTTGTTTCATTATGTCAAGTTGCATGGATTGTGAATGATCCGGTTGACCAGCTGCCGTTTGCGTGCCCTCTGTTCCGACAACCGTCTGCTTGCAGGGCATCATAGTGCATTTGTTGACAGTGTGTCCGATTAAACCGCAGCGAAAGCAGAACGATTGCAGCTTCTCATATAGCACCTGCACCAAAGTTTCATCGTCTTCCTCACCCACCCAGATCCCTGTCTGCAACGGTTGAGTGAGGTCAATTTCCACGCAAAGACGAGCATATCTTGCTCTTCCATTGTTCATCGTAGGGAGATCAGCCTTGAGAGTATGATCATCAATTTTTAGGACTTGACCGAATAAAGAACCCAGTTCCACCAGAGTGTCTGGTTCCCAGAATTCCATCGGCAAGTGGTGGAGTTCAATCCATACCGCAGCAGTATCAAGCTTCTCAAAGGCGGGCTGAAATTTCTCACGCCAAGGAATGAGTTGTAACACCATGCCATTTACAGTCCATGGTCCCTCCCATCTTACCTTGTCTACCATCTCTACCGATTCACAGCGAATGTAATAAAATTTTATTATTGTATATTTTTTCAAAACTAAGAAATGTGTTCCTGTGAAAAAATTGTCAATAAGAAAAATAAAATAAATAAATAAAATTTGTCAAAAGTTGACAACAGTGCAGATCTACGTGGTATTCAGTGTTTGACTATTTATTATGGAAGTGAAGAAGAGAAGATGAGATTTGTTTGGAAACAAATGGTCTAAAAACTAAAACGTGTCCAAATTGGCTGACTGCCGCCCATCAATCTTGTCCCTAATCTTCATAGGCATGCACACATCGCCATGAGCCTCACGCCACTTTGATTATCTAATCATTCCAATGAATTATCATTTTTTTTAATACCCAATTTAGCCCATCTATTATATTGATTTGTAACTTTAGGTCATTCTATTATAATTTGAGCATTTTTTGTCTCTATATTTTCATAATTTAAAAATATTAGCTTTTAAAGAAATATTTAAAGGTCTCTTTAGTCCCCAAAGTTGACGAAGGGAAGGGCTGACATTTCTCAATCGTTAAAGTAGAGAGACCCCAGGGCTCAAATTATAAATAATAGATGGACCTAAAGTCACAAATCGGTATAATAGAGGGACTAAATTAGGTATTACATATTTTTTTTTGAAAATTTTCATATTAATTTAATTTCAAACCTTATATAAAGAGTTACATGATTTTTGGAAAATTTTGAAATTAATTTTTGATATCGACTTCTAACTCTTTCCTGAATTAATATAGTTCATGCGTCTAAAGTATTGTTTGGTTTGGGGGATTTTGGGTTATATGTCATTCAAAATACCGGGTTTTCAAAAGTTAATGTTTGGTTGGAGGGATTTTAAAACTCGATGTATTTGAAAATACCTGAGATAGAGGATTTCGAATTATACCCAAATGGGTAATCCGAAATCCAGGATTTGGATTTACTCTGACGGGCATAATCCGAAATCCAAAATTGGATTTACTCTCTAGTCTTTCAAATCCTTCCAACCAAACTTTTAATTTTATAATCTGGATTCTCAGTTACATCAAAATATTTTCATCTAGATAAATACATTTTTAATGAAATGTTTATTATGGAAAATTGAAATGATGAATGATATGATTGTGGGTCTCATATTATATTATAACGGATAGCTCAACCATTATGGGTGATAGGTTAATAGATAAAAGGTTAATGGGTTGATGAGTTGCCATGGGTATTGAGCCTTTAGAAAGCTTAACCATTAAATATGCCCTAATGAATGTGGTTTATCCACTTTTCAAAAAAAATGTTGATCCCTCCACTATTTATTTTTTTTAACGGGGTATATGGTAGCTAACTTTCCTTGTTAAAATTATATAAAAAGTAAAAAATATATATGAAAATTAGTATATACTTCCCCTATATATATTCGTTAGGGTTTCCCTTTTACATCCCACTATTTATAGTAGCTAGGTATTGAATCGATTGGTGGGGTTAGTATCTCTCACGCCAATCCTTATGAGCTAATTGGCTCGTACATGAGTTATTTCCGCCACGCGCTTACGGAGGTGATGGCGCACGTGTTGTACTCAACGTACGTAGTCACTAGCCCAGTATGATTCCTTTCGGACGTGACGACTGCGTGGATTGTGTGGCTCTGGTCCAACTTGGTTGGGCTGCACCTCTTCTCCTTCAGTATGTCTTTTGGTTTTTCCATTTTGCAACACAAGACAGGTAACACAAATAGCCAGAGGAAAAGATGCTGGTCCAGCACTGCTTGTTCTAGCTGGAAGTGGGCAAGCGAGGTTAACAGTTGCTCCCTTGAATGGTTTAAGCAAAGAAATATGGAAAACATGGTGAACTTGACATCCAAGAGGCAACTCAAGCAGGTAAGCAACTGAACCAATACGCTCCATCATAGTGAAAGGTCTATAAAACCTTCATGCTAACTTGTGAAACTACCACTTAGCCAATGTTGTTTGACGATAAGGTTATAGGCGGACCAACACCTGATCGCCAACCTTTAACTCCAGTTCCCTCTTGTGTGCATCGGCCTTCTGCACTATCCTGTGTTGAGCACTACGGAGGGTTTCCTTCAATGTGCGTAGGAGTATGGGCCTGTTTGGATTAGCTTTTTTTGAGTCCAGGAGCGTTTTTTTATAAGTTAAGCGCTTCTGGGCTCAAAAAAACTTGTTTGGATTAGCTTCTTTAAAAAAGCATAAGCTCCCAAAAAAACTAAAACATTGCTTTTTTCAGAAGCTGGTCATGTAGTGCTTCTGAAAAAAAGCAATTTTGGAGAAACAATTTTAGGGTTACGCAATTACCATATTACCCTTATGAAATCAACAAATGATAGGGGTTTTTATACCTTTCTCTACAAGCAATTTTAGGGTTCCGCCTCTTCTCCTCTCTGAGAGATCCGAATATCTCCCCCCGTCCTACTCCTTTTCTCTTCCATGACCCCCTAAACTTCGATCAACAACAGCGTGATTTTGTTTCATAGAGGTACCATCTGAATGCCTAGAACTATCTTTTTTCCACTATTGTGATCTTGGTTTTTGATTTCGATGCTATTGAAGATATCCTTCGATTTGTTTGTGCGCGATGCTCTATGTTCTTCCGGTTTTGATTTCGCGAGGGCTTGGAATGGGTACTTGTGTTTGATTTTCGGGCTTAGGATGAAAAACTGTGCATCGAAAGCTTCGGTTTTTTTCTTTTTCTGTAAATTATGTTTTAATGCAAGTGCAGAGATGAAAATGAAGTTCTTCGGTATTTGATTAGTTAGTGAGCCATGTTGGATGTGTTTGGGATTCTTTCCCTAGGGCTCCATGGAGCTCAATGGCTTGAGCTTCTGAAGGAAAGCTTGGGTTTTGTGAAATTGGTCATGATTTATTAGGGTTCTTGAATCTTTGAATGTTACACCGAGAATTATCTTGATCAAAACTTTTCTACATTCACTTCAGTGTAATTTTTTTGGTGCAAGATTGAGGTTTGGTTTCTATTTGTTTGTCTTTCTTATTTCTTGGTATGAAGAATTCCAGATTAGGGTGTGATTCAATATTTGTTAATGAAGATCTTATATTTGTTTATATTTGTTTGTCTTTCTATTTGTTAATTTATTAATGAAGATCTTGTATTTCTGAAGAACATTGTCAATATTTGTTAATGAATTTCATTTATGACTGCAATTTGAAGTGCTCTATGTTGCTCAATTTTTTAGTAGCTGAAATACCATCACTAGGAATTTCGGTATATCGATTGATAAATTTCATTTCCAATGCTTGAAATTAATCAAAAAAATGCTTTGTAAATGCATGTAGAATGCCTCAAACAATAGTGATTGTTATTTTTTATTATAAGTTAATGTAGCATATTATGGGCAGAAGTTCATAAATCTTCTTGAAACATGGCTTCCGAACTAGCACCCAAAATAGTTGTTCAAGGGACAAATACAAGTGATGGGAATGTGGAGAAATGTGGAAATATTCCAAAGGCTAGATGGGATGACACAAAGACTGAATTTTTTTAAAAGATATGTGTTGAGACGGGTAATAGGCCACACACACACATTTTACGAAAGAAGGTTGGAAAAATGTGGGGTCAAAGTTTGGTGTGAGAACATGCCTAAGTTATAACTATAAGCAACTAAAAAGGAAATGAGACTCACTGAAGAAGGAGTTCTCTGTATGGGCAAAAATAATAGAGCACCAGGCAGGCCTTGGTTGGGACTTTGTTAAAAGGACAGTTTTGGCATGAGATGATTGGTGGGAAAGAAAAGGACAAGTAAGCCAATTCTATTTGCTTCATAGTCATATATTCATTATATAATTTTTACCTTGAAAATTATCTTAACACATTGTCTTTGTTTTATTGTTTTATTTGAAACAAAAAAATCCAAAATATTTAAAATGGAGAAATGAGGGTCCAAAGTTTTTAGACATGATGGAGATTTGTTTCAGAGATGTGGTGGCAACAAGCTACATGGCAATGGTACCATATACGGAGCCATCTACTGATAATGAAGAAGCCAACCAAAATGTTTATACTCAAAGCATGAATAAAGTAGTAATAGATGCCGACAACTTTGATGATGACGGTGATAGTCCTAAACAATATATATAATGCTACTCCAAGGGGAGAAACTCGTACAACACACGATAAAAAAAGACAAAGGACGTCACATAGAGAAAGGAAAAAAAGTGCAAATGAACAATTGCAAGAATCATTTGGTTGCCTACTCTCTGGGATGGACAATATGTCCCATGCAAGTACTGCGAGAGTTGAGAACGACGATTGCTATAGTATAAACAGATGTGTGAATTTAGTGGACATTGTGCCGGGGATTGAATGAGGAAGCCCACAATACTTCCTCACGGTGAGGTTGTTTGCAAAGAAATGTCATAGGGAGGCGTTTGTGTCACTAGTGGAAGTGGATCCATAAACATTTACCCATTTGGTTGAACACGTTCAACATGGACAACATCGACCGATTTTAACTCCGATAGATGCTCATCTATATTCATATATGTTTGGACTTGTTCATTTTGCTTTTGGTTTATGTATTGAGCTTGTATCTTCAACATTGTGTTAAAATTTTGCTATGTCTTTGCTTTATGTGTTGAACTTATGTGTTGAATTGGGTTAAATATGATATGCCTTTGCCTTATGTGTTCAACTTATTGAATGTACAGAAATTAAATTTTTTCACTGTTCAACATATATGAATTGTTTCTGTAATTGAATTGTTTCTAATGTTTTGGATTTTTGTAATTGAATTGTTTCTTGTTGTTTTGGATTTTTGTGGGCCAATGATAAGTTGTGAAATTGCAAGGCATTTGTGCGTGTTTGTTATCATTTCTTGAGTTCTTTTTATTTTCCCCTCTAATTTCCCTTAAAATCTTGCATTAAATACAGACACTATTACTAGATTGTTTTTATTTTATTTTATTTTATTAAAACTATGATTAGATTGTTGACTCTTTAAGATTCCTTAAAATTTGCAGATATTTTGAGAACAACAATCTCAAAGGTGAGCTTCCAAGCAGTTTGAGAAACAGGGAAGGAATCAAAATTCAGTATGACAGATAATAACAAGATTATAGTGCTTTTTTTCCAAACAAGAGATACATTAAATCCAATAAAAAAACACATATAGATGGTTTTGTGTTCATTTTGCCTTTGGATGTAATTATTAACTATTTACTGCTGCAATGAAAATCAACCTCAGATACCAATTAAATTATACATTGTTTTGGTATGTTTTTGTTTTCTTTGGTTTCTTTGGCCTAACGTCTTTTCTTCTGAAGGTGGCCTGACAACTTTGGTAAACTAATTTCTTTGTATGGGTTTTTGTTCACAACTTTCTTTGTTAGGTAACTTCTTGATTTTTTTTGAAATAATAACCGTTGAGTGTATTTAATAACTTCTCAATTTTCTGTATGATATTTTTCTGTATTTGAATATCTTTGTGTGGTATTTGGTTTGTGATTGGAAATCACCAGCGACCTTAAATGTAGCGAATCTACGATAGAAAACAGTGTGCATATTATCACTCCAATTATATAAATTAAGGTAATAGACACTTGTTAATAGATGAGATAATGTTATATATATGAAATTCATGATATTATAATTATGATAATATGAATCTGAAACCTATTTTACTACACATAAGGTTTTTTTTCAAGGATCTGATCTTCACATTGTTGGGAAATTATGCTTTTCTTCTACATTGTTAACCAACCTCTTACCATATTTTGTAATGAGATTGACACTATCTAGTTTATTGCTAAATACTAAAGAAGTTTAATATGCTGCTCTATTATTAGAAAACAAACAAAACATTTTATTATAAATATGCCAGGTTTCGAATACTAAAGAAGTTTAATATGTGTTGAATTTAATTGTTTGTGTTGAATATTGCAATAAACATTTGTTATGGTTTATGTAGGGTTTAACTCTAGAATGGAGTTCTTGACTGATTCAGATAAAGAATCGAATAAAGCAATGTATGATTCAGAAGAACAAACTAGCAATTTATATATACAGATGGATGAGTACATTGGAAGGATGTATGCAGGTGCGGCAGCTGCACAATATCAATATGTGAAGTCAATGTTGAAGAGTGAGAAGAGAACATCTGCCTTAACTGGCCAAAAGTGGGTTAATAAAATAATGGATGGATCGGAAACTCGTTTCTTCGAGCAAGTCTAAATGAGAAAATCTGTATTTAGGAGATTGGTGGTTGAGCTGACTCAAAAGTATGAGCTACAATACACGAGAAATGTCACTGTAGAAGAATCAGTGATAATGTTCTTATATATACTTGGACAAGGAGCCACCTATAGGAAGGTGGAGGAGAGGTTTCAACATTATGAAGAGGCAGTGCACCAACAGTTTCATCGAGTGCTAAAAGTTGTCCACAAGCTTGGAAATGATATTATTAGTCCGGTAGATAGGAATTTCAGAGATGTGGAGGAATATATCCTGGGTAACGATCGATATTGGCCTTTCTTCAAGGATTGCATTGGAGCAATAGATGGGACACATGTGGCCATTCATGTCCCAGCTGAGAAACAAATCCCATTTATGAATAGAAAAGGGTATACATCAACAAATATAGCCTGCATATGACTTCAACATGTGTTTCACATTTGCGCTTATTGGTTGGGAGAGATCGACGCATGACACACGTATACTAATAGAGGCTTTAAGAAATTCATCTTTGAAGTTTCCTCATCCACCAGAAGGTTCGCATTTACTTGAAATTAATTGTAATATTTATGTTCTATATTCTTATTTTTTGAATTATATTTTTGTAGGAAAGTACTACCTTGTGGATTCTGGATATCCTACAATGAAAGGTTTTTGGGGCCATACAAGAATGCAAGATATCACATTCCACAATTTAGGATGTCTCGTGCCTTTAGGTCTCCAAATGAAGTATTCAACTATCATCACTCCAGTTTGAGGAGTATTATAGAAAGAACATTTGGGGTTTGCAAGGCAAGATGGCGAATATTACAAAATATAAACAATTACATGCCGAAGGTACAATTCCAAATAATAGGGTCATGTTTTGCTCTCCATAATTATATTCAAAGAATGGGTAGTAATGATTTGGAGGATCTTGAGAGTCTTGAAGACATCAACCAATTTGAAGAAGGAGAACAAGGCTTCAAGGATGATGATGGTGAGAGTTCACTTGTTTATTCTCAACCAACCTACGTAGACACCCAACAAATGATCATAATTAGGAACACTATTCGGGAACAACGCTCCAATGGATCCACGAGTTGATTTTGTAGTTTTTACAAATTATTGTTATTGTCGTTGTAGTTGTTGAAAAATATTATTGTTCTTGTTCTTATGTTTGTTGTTGAAATTTTTTGTTCTTGTTGTTAATTGTTGCTATGGTTGTTGTGATGTTGAGATCTTATTAATATTGTTATTGTTAATTGTTGTTGTAATAGTAATACAATATTGTTGTAAAGGTTGTTGTGATGTTGAAAAATATGATTGGTCATGTTCTTATGTGTGTTGTAACTTTTTATTCTTCTTCATTATTGTTTTGGTTGTTGCGATGTTGAAAATATTATTATTGTTATTGTTAATTGTTGTTGTAATAGTAATGAGAATATTGTTATTGTTAATTTTTTAATATTGGTGCCAAGAAAAAATGCAAGCTTGCTGGTGGTAATAATAATAATAATAATAATAATAATAATAATAATAATAATAATAATAATAATAATAATAATAATAATTAATATGATGATAATAAGAATAATAACAATACTTATTATTAATAGTATTAACAGTAATAATTAATAATAATAATAATGATAATAAATATATAATAATAAAAGTAGCAATAATAACAATGATAATATTAATAATAATAACAATAATAATAATAATAATAATAATAATAATAATAATAGTATTAACAATAATAATTAATAGTAATAACACATGTGACAAAAACATAATACTTGGGATATTGTTATAATTGAATGAATGTCCATTTTAGTAATTTATCACTAAAAAAGTCCTTTTGAGAATGCACATCCAAACAACTCCCAAAATAAAAAAGTACTTCTGAATTAGCCAATCCAAACCCAAAATAAATAGAAGCACTTAACTTATTCTTAGAAGCACTTTTTTCGATGTCCTTCTAGGATTTTGGAAAAAAACGTTTTTTTCAGAAGCCAATCCAAACATGCCCTATATCCCTTTCAATCAGTAGAGAGTCTAAAGCTTTTATAGAAGTAGCACCCTTCATATAAGTAGGAATAATAGGAGGATCATGTCCATATAATGCCTGAAAGGGGGACATTTTAAGTCCATTGTAATAGTTGGTGTTGTAACACAGCTCTGCCCAACCTAGGAGATTTACCCAGCCTGAAGGTTTATCTTGTGTGAATGCTCGTAGGTATTGCTCCAAGCCTCGATTGACCACCTCGGATTGGCCATCAGTTTGGGGGTGGTATGTAGTGCTGTGATGTAGAGAAGTACCACTGAGCTCAAACAACCTTCTCTAGAATTGGCTGACAAAGAGTGGATCTCTATCTGAAACTATGGTTTTAAGAAACCCATGAAGTTTAACCACTAGATCAACAAAGAGCTCTGCAGTTTCCGCAGCTGTGAATTGAGTTGGAAAAGGACCAAAGTGTGCTGATTTTGATAATCTTTCTACGACCACCATGATGACTATAAAACCTCTAGATAATGGTAGACCCGTAATGAAATCCATTGTGATCTCCTCCCATACTTGAGCAGGAATGGGTAAGGATTGGAGTAAGCCAGCTGGGCTTGAGTAGAATGTTTAATCTGTTGACATGTTAAACATGCTGCCACTCCAGCTTCAACATCCCGGCGCATATGGGGCCAATAAAAGGATGAAGACAGACGAACGAGTGTTCGCTTTACTCCCATATGTCCAGCCAGTGGTGTTGCATGGAATTCATGGAACAAAATGTTCCTGAGCGTGAAATCAGAACTGACATAGTAGTGATTGTAACGCCCCAAAATTTTTTCAATGTTAAATTTGAAAATTTCAGGAAAATCCCACAAGTTTAATTTTATTGAGAATGAATTCATTACTGATAAAGCTAAATTAAGAGGTAATCGGGAGTTAATGGGTCTAAACTCCATGTCTCGCAAAGAATTTGGGCCAGAAAGACCATGTTGGGCCGGACCCATTTGAATTAATCCCGATTTAATTAATCGAAGGAATTTCTAAGTGTAATGAGATTCAAGTAATGAGTTGGCGGTACAAGACAAAAATGTGAGTCCCAACGAAGTAGATCGGGCCGAGCCAAAAAGCCAGAAGTGATAGACCCGGTCGGTTTAAAGTGACCACCCGTGAATCTATAGTACTAAATTGTAATATTGTGTGAGTTAATAAATAATCGAAGGAACTAAATAATACTGATGAAACCAAATAAAATATAAAACCTAATCTCTATCTAAATTAAGTGGTAAAGGTTTAGGATAAATCAAATTAAAAGGGGATTGGTTGCTATTACCTAAGTTTAAAACAAATAATAATAATAACAAAATAATAATGATAATAATTAGGGGACTTAGGTTTAAACTAAGTGCTAAGCTAAGAGAGAGAGAGAGAGGGAGTCATCTTCGTCCCTTTTCGTTCGCGAAAAAGAGAAGCGGAGAGCTGTGCGAGCGATGGAGACCTCCGAGAAATTCGGATCTGGTTGCTCCTTCATCTCCGTGAGCACACATAGCTCTTGTGAACTAACAGTGAAGGAGAAACCCCTTAAAGCTCAACCTTCACCAAATTGGAGAGTCGCTAATCGAGCTTCTCTCCTCGTTGACCTCTACCCTTTTCCAGTTCGCGTGATCCCCAACGAGGAGGAATCAACGCCAACCGACACCCCGCAGCCAGCGACGTGCGCAGGCTCTTCTACTCGAGCCGACGCCGCCCCAGCCTGCACTATCGTCCGACGCAACTAGCCACCGTCCGCTGTCTTTGCTCTCCCGCGCAAACCCGGTTCTCCACCTGCGCCCGCCTCCACGAGCGGCGATTCGCGACTCCGAGCACAACCCTATATGCGGCCGGCGCCCTAGGCCACGAGGCGTCTCTGATCTCTACCCGCCCCTACAGGCCCTCAGACTTGGGGTGAGCATACCAGCCATACCACCGAGCACAGAGCCATCTTCTTCACCTCTTATTTCAACTCGGACAAGCTACAAATTCCTTACAGAAATCAGGTTGGTAACTTGGAAATTAAAAGTTTGGTTTTGAAATGAGGGATGTCATCTGAGTTTAGACGATTAAAATCTTGGGATTTAATTAAAGATGATTCGTCGTTGTTACATGAATGATTGGGGGCAGTAGAGAGTTAGGAATTTTGATTAAAACTCAGAAGTATAACTTGCAGATAGATATTGATTTACTGTATTTTAGTATGCTTAAGTGTGCTTGTAAACTGTTGCAAGGAGCTTCTCTCTCTCGAATATTTCTGAAGGGTACCGAACACTTAAATTGTTTTGTGAGCTGCTCGGCGGATCGGGGACTAGTTTGAATTAATAAATAGTATTACATTGCTATCTTGTGTGTATTGTGTATAAGTTTAATCGATTGGGGAATGTTTGTATAATTTTCGAAGCCCTCCAAATAGAGGAGGTGTTGTCGAAATTTTTGTAGAAATTTTAAGTGTTTATAGTGAAATATACATGCCGTAATCATACTTAGCAACTTAACACTCCTAATGAGCATGTTAGAAACTTTTAAGTTGAGAATAGAAGGAAGAAAAGCTAAGTTCTATAAGTTAGAAATCCCGTATTTTCTTTTTAAAAATCTATTAGAGATGCGAGATACATGTTAAGAGAAATCAAACTCACTTAGCTTAACGAACATAGCGTACTCTAATGAGTTTAATTGGAGTATAAAATAAGAAATACGATTCACGTATTCGCAATTTCCGTATTATTATTACTAGGAAAAAGAGAAGAACGTCCCTGAACGTTGTGTGGACTGAGTAAAACTTAAACTTAGCGAAGGACTACAGGTGAGTGATTTCACTATACTTGGTATGGTTTTTATGATCGTATTTGATCGTCAGGTTTGTTTATCCGAATTTTTATGAGTTTTATATCGAAGTTAGTGCAATGTTGTTGGTTGAAATTATGATAATATTACTGGCGTCTTCATTGTTTATTACATGTATTGTAAATGAAAATATATGTGAATAGAGGAAATGAAGAATGAGAACATGAACAAGACAAAGAGATATTCAATTATTGGCAAACGTGCACATTAATTAAGATAAGCAAGTTTATACCATAGGGTTGTTGGGGACAGAGATACGTTCCGCCCGGGACTTGTCTGGTATCATACCTGGGCATTGAAATAGGACAAACCACCAGATTAGTCCTACGATTCTGTGGGAGCACAGTTCGTAGAGATCGGTTTACCAAATTAGACTTACGATTCTGTGGGAGCACAGTTTGTAGAGACCGGTTTATCAGATCAGACGATTCTGTGGGAGCATAGTTCGTAGAGACCGATTTACCAGATTAGACCTACGTTTCTGTGGGAGCACAGTTCGTAGAGATCGGCTATCAATCATACCTACGTTTACGGGGAGCCACGGTCCGTAGAAACCCGATTATCGATCGGATTCTACGGTTTTGTAGGAGCCGCATCCGTAGAGATCAGATTTCTTGACATTGAAATCATGATTTCTTGCTAAATTGTTATGTTATTAAACCTGATTGCAAATTGTGAGTTGTCACACCTGAGGCTAGGGTAATGATTACATTGCTAAAATAATTGTAAGATCATGGTTATATCCAGGTGTTAACATTGAGGTTTTCATGTTTTGGATTTATTCGAGTTTCATATGCTTTTAGCATGTATTGACTAAGAAATAATGCATATGATTGGCATTATTTCGATATTATTTTATTTGATATCATAGTTGTACCTTGTATAGTGAATCTCACTCAAGTGAAATGTGCAGGTAGACGGGATTGAGTTCTCCTGTAGATGGCTCTGACTTAGCAGTTGGGGATAGTCTTCCTAATTTGATGATTAAGTTTTAGAATGCTTCCACAAGAATTGTAAACTTTGTATAAGTTTAAATACTTTGTTTATTAATTAAGTTTATTTAGTTTGATTATTATTGTCATAAGGTTTACATTACACAAATTTTATGGTGGGGTGCACTCCGGCCAATTTGGGTGTGACATTCTGTCCACTGTGTCGGGGATAGGTGTTATTCTGATGATGCTTAAACATCAAAATGCCATTTTGTACTGAATAACATGGGGAGAGAATTCCTTGATTAAATTTCTGGTGCAACTTCTTCAAATCATCTAAATTGGAATCATCCTTCTTGAGGATATCCAGCATATCAGGAACTGGGCTACTTGCCAAGAGAAAGTGCATTGAATTTGAATGCTCTAATTCTTCATGCACTCGAGATAAGGCATCAACAGCTAAATTGGCGCGCCCTGGCTTGTACTCAATTTGAAATTGGAAGCCCAGAAGTTTGCGAATATATACTTGTTGCTCTGGTGTTTGCAGCACCTGCTGTAAGAGCTCTCGGATTCTCTAATGATCAATGTGAATTTTGAATGGCCTCCCCAAAAGATATTGACACCATTTCCGCACTGCTTCAATAATGACATATAACTCCCTGATATATGTGGAAGCCTCTTGTAGTTTAGGACTGAGCTTCTCACTAAAGTATGATAAAGGATAAGTGTTCTGCATCAACACAACACCAACTCCCATATTGGAGGCATCAAGTTCGACCACAATCTCTTCAGAGAAGTCGGGTAATTTTAAAATAAGAGCCTATGTCATTGCTTTCTTCAAAGATGTAAAGGCTGAAGTAGCCTCAACACTCCACTTAAAGCCTTCTTTGCAGAGTAAATCGATGAATGGGGCTGCAATGGTGGCATATCAACGCACAAACCACCTATAATACCCAGTGAGACCAAGGAATCCTCAGAGTTGCTTCTGATTATTGGGTACTGGCCATTCCAGCATAGCAGACACCTTCTGTGGATCAGCTCTCACCCCAGAATTAGTGACCAGATGTCCAAGGTATTCAATTGAACTTTGGCAGAACATGCACTTAGATAATTTGATATAGAATTGATTGATTTGCGAACAATCAAATACTTTCTCTAGATGCTCGATATGAACTGCCAAAGAGGTGTTGTAAACCAATATATTATCAAAAAAATACTATTACGAATCGATGCAAAAATGGAGAAAAGATTTGGTTCATTGTGGCTTGAAAAGTAGTTGGAGCATTTGATAATCCAAAAGGCATCACCAGGAATTCAAAATGGCCTTCGTGAGTTCTAAATGTTGTCTTATACATATCCTTAGAATGCATTCTTATCTGATGATAGCCAACCCTTAGATCCAATTTACTAAAGATAGTTGCACCTCCCCAACTCATCTAATAGCTCATCTATAGTGAGAGTTGGGAAATGATATCTGATCTTGACTGCATTCAGAGCTATCCTTTTTCTTAACCAAAAGCACAGGAGATAAAAATGGGCTTTGGCTTGGTCTTATGAAGCCTTGATCCAACATCTCCCTCACTAGCTTCTCTATTGTAGTTTTCTGAAAGTGAGGATATCGATAAGGTCTAACATTCACCGGTTTTGTTTGTGGTAATAAGTGAATTAGATAATCAACTATTCTTCTAGGTGGAAGGTGAGTGGGTGTTCCAAACAAGCCCTTATAACGCTGCAACAATTGCTTAGCACCTTCAGGTATCCCTTGTGGTAGTTCTAACTCATCTGGTACCCTATCCTAATTGGGCACTGATTCAACAACCGATAAAGGATGCAGTTCAAATAGACAGGAGAATTCATCATGCTGTAATAAAGCTTGTAAATGATGTAGAAATGAGCCTCGAATTGGTTGTAACCTCACCAAGGAGCTTCCCGGTTATGCCTTGCCAACAGAATTCCATAGACTAGGTAGCATAGTCATGGAGCACTCGCCCAAGATTTTGTAACCATTGAATTCCCAGAACCACATCTGGCCCTTCAATAGGCAAGACACAAAAATCGACAAGAAATGTTTGTCCCTGTATATTAATGGATACTTGAGGGCAAGATAGATTACATACCAGGTAGTCCCTACTGGCAATATAGATATAGAATGTTGTGGTTGGTTGCACTAGTAATCTCAGGGTTTCGGTGAGCTTGGGTTTGATGAAGTTATGAGTACTTCCATTGTCAATCAACACTTGGAAGCACTGCCCAAAGATCTCTCCGGTTAACCGCAATGATCGTGGATTTCCTTGCCCAACCAATGTATTTAAACTGGAGATATCACCCGCGATTAACTCTTCCTCTGGACGCTCAGTAACCTCATCTTCATTATTCTCTGCAATTTCATCATCCTCTGTTCCCATAAGAAGTAAGTACTTGCTTCTACATCGATGCCCTACTCCCCACTTTTGGTTATAGTTGTAGCGCAATCCTCGAGCTCCCTTGTCTTGGAACTCAGCTATGGATAGGCGCTTCACCGATAATTGAGGGTTAGGAAGCAAGGGAGGAAGCGCATTAGTCTTCAGTGGTGCACCCAATATCGATGACCCCTGACTTCTTGGTTGTGATGAAGGGATTGTAGTCAGAGTAATAGATCCCGGATTAGTGTTCCTAGGAATAGATGTTGTTGCATAGGATGCTCGAGGTTGTCCCCTCTGCCATGATAGTTGATTGAGTGTTGAATCTTCGATACAGGCTTCATATGCTCAAGCTCATGTAAAAGCCTCTATCAGAGAAGTGGGTCGAGCCATCAATAGCTCCTGTTTGATATCCATACGTGAGCCAGAAACAAAGAATGCGATCAATAAAGGCTCAGAATCCTAGCGACCTTATTCATCAGATCCTTAAAAGCTGTTTGGAATTCAGCCGCTGTTGAGGTTTGAGTAAGCTTCGATAACACACCCTAAGGATCCTCATACATCGAAGCTCCGTATCGATGCCTAAGATTGATAATGAATTGTTGCCAGGTGGTTAATATGTTGTTTATTTTCATCCACTAATACCAAGCAAACACTTTTCCTTCCAAATGAAAAGAAACAATATGCAGACGAAGAGCATCAGGAGTCTCATGGAAATCAACGAACTCTTCGACTCGAAAGACCCATCCATTCGGATAAGATCCATCGAATTCAGGTATGTCCATCTTCATAGAACGTGTCATAGAGCTTAGATCTGTACCTCCGATCGGGAGATTAGTACGAGAAGACATACCATTAGATCCGGAGGTCGTCACCACCTGTGATCTCAGCTCGTCTATGCGTGTATCCACCGTCTCCATGTATTGTTGCAGCGAACGATGGTAGCTAAGGGACTGATTGCCCAGCTGAACTTGCATCGCCTTGATCGCCTCCATGATTTTTGAAGATTTTGTCGCCATGGTTCCCGATCTGTTCCGCTCTCAATGAAAGCACCAATGATAAGATCTTATGGTATCAGTGGCACAACTCGGAGCGTGTGCTAGCTCTGAGGTAAGGAAGAAGGAGATCAGAAGAGAAGATCAAAGAAGAAGGGAAAAGAGTGGCTTGGAGAGAAAGAAAGTTTTCAAACTTTACTCAAGATATTAGTTAGGGTTTCTCTCTTACATCCCACTATTTATAGTAGCTAGGTATTGGATTGGTGGGGTGAGTATCCCTCACGTCAATCCTTATGAGCCAGCTGGCTCGTACACTGAGTTATTTCCGCCACGCGCTTGTGGAGGTGATGGCACACGTGCTTTACTCAACGTACGCAGTCACTCGCCCAATATGGTTCCTTTCTCTAGTCCAACTTGGTTGGCCTGCACCTCTTCTTCTTCAGTATTTGGCTTTACTTCTATCTGGTTGGGTGGCACCTCCAATTCAGCAGATTCTTGAGCATCGTGAGTCTTCAACAACAGAGCATCCTGAGTCTTCAACAACATAGGAAAGATTGTATCATTCATGCTTGATAAAAATATTAAATCAATATTATCTAGATTAATCAAAATATGAAAATATGAAAAATGATCAAAAACACTTTTAAGAGAGGTAACCTTAGTTTTAAGAATTTAAATTTATAGAATATACAAATTAATAATTGAATATAATCATTTCACTTATTCTATATCATATTGGTTAATAGAGGAGGTATTTTTTTTTTTGTGTTTCTAAATAATTACAATATTTGAAAAGTTAAATAAATAACTAGATATACATAGAGAAAAACAAATGATATATATATAGAGAGAGACAAGAAAGAAGTCCTTTCTCCATAACCTTTCCCCGCCTCCATCTCTCTTTCCCTCTTCTCTTGGGCTTCGAACCATGGCGATGATCAGCGGGCTTCGGCGGGTCTCATGCCGATCGGCGTCTTCTCCGGCGTCGGCGCCATCGCTACTTCTCGGCATGGCCCTCTCCCGGCACATCTCCACAGCGTTCCGCGAGGAGCGCGACACGTTCGGGCCCATACTCGTCCCTTCCGACAAGTCTCGATCTCTAAACTCTGAGATTTTTCTTTGGCTTTGCCGTTTTTACTTTGGGTTTGAGTGGTGGATCTATCTGCTTGGTGTTATTTAGGCTGTGGGGTGCTCAGACGCAGAGATCGCTGCAGAACTTTGATATCGGCGGCGAGCGCGAGCGAATGCCCGTGCAGATCATCCGCTCTTTTGGTATCCTGAAGAAGTGCGCTGCTAAGGTTTGTTGATCTTATTAACACTCTCAGTGCCATTTTTTATTTGATTTCAGCGTTGGTTCGTCCCTGAAAATGATCATTTTGGAGGGAAACACATTGATTCAGTGACTTTCCAAAAAATTTAGTGCTGGAATCTCCACGTGCGAAACAAAGCTGATGTTTTTCGTGTTTTAATGGTTCTTGATTTTGTGTGCTTTATGGTCCATCACTTAGTTGCCAATTGTTTGTGATTTCGCTGCAAAGTTATCCTTCAGCTACTGTTTGCCATTTTCTTTTCTTTTTCTTTTTCTTTTTAAATGTTTGGAGTTGTAAATTTATGTGCTTTTGGAGTATGCTGCATAAGTTGCGCTAATCTCAGTCAAGAGTAGAATCTTCACCATAGAGTGTTTGGTCCATTCCCTGAAATCCACCTCTTGGCTCCTGCAATCTGTTTATCTCACCTTTTTCTCCAACTTATTAATAGTTTATGAGGTCTGCATCTTACTTGATATGCATTCTTGTTTTCAAATCCTAATGCTATTTAATGGTTTGTTTGCATGAAGCCATCCTTACCATTAACAGTTTTGGATTAAGGATTGTAATTGGCATAATTTAGGGTTTGGTCCACATCTTACTCAATTTTCATTGGTCTTTCCAATTATCCTACACAAATGATGTAATCTGATGGTTGGTTTACAATCCATCGATGGTCTGTTGTTCCTTTTAAGTTAATTGAAGTAGGCCTGCTTTTCTTGATTTCTTTTGATTATTGGATTATTGGATGTATGCATAGTAACCCTTTTTGTGCAGGTGAACATGGAGTATGGTCTTGACCCAACTATTGGGAAAGCAATAATGCAAGCCGCACAAGAGGTGGCTGAGGGAAAATTAGATGATCATTTTCCTCTTGTGATTTGGCAAACTGGTAGTGGAACTCAGAGCAACATGAATGCCAACGAGGTTAGTAACTTATTTATGATGCAATTCTGTACAATGATTAATTATGGTATCTTCTTATCTATTGCACTTCTTTTAATCATCACAGGTGATAGCTAATAGAGCAGCTGAGATTCTTGGCCATAAACGTGGTGAAAAGATTGTACATCCAAATGACCATGTTAACAGGGCACAATCCTCAAATGATACATTTCCAACCGTAAGTCTTCTTTTGCTCCAGGGAGTTTCATGTTGCATTGACTGTCATTGGTATCCTGCAGTGCTGATAAGCTTTATGAATAGGTGAACTTCCTATCGTCATTGTTATATAGGTTTTCATGTCTCTTGTGAACTACCAGTGATCAAGCTATGACCTAAGGTTTAAAAAAATGTTGTCGCTGTTGAGTATAAAGATATTAGTCTAGCTTGTGGCCTTCTTATATGTTTGTTTTGTCAATCCCTATTATAGAGGACTTATTGAAAGAGCTGCATCCAAGTCTTTAGGTGGTCTCTAGTACAATGAACACAGTAACTTTTTCCCCTTATTAGTACTTAGTGCCCATGTGTGCATCTTGGTTATGAGATTTGCCGAACAATCCATGTCATTCTACTGGTAAAATCTTATCAACTATTTACTTTGCATCACAATACTTCTGCCATGTATTCACAATGTAGAAGTGTCTTTGTACAAGTAACATGGTTACATTTTTTTCAGGTAATGCACATTGCCGCAGCTGTAGAAATTAATTCAAGGTTTATACCGAGCTTAAAGCAGCTACATACTTCCCTACATTCGAAGGTGAGATTTATTTATTTATTTTTGTTGAAGTATAGCCCTATGCACATGTTTGTATTATGTCTGTTCTCTAAGGTAGCTCAGGTTTCTATTCCATACTTTAAAGAGATATGATGTTTCCAGGTGTAAGGCCTATCATTATTGGTTCAATAAAATGAATTATATAGTCAGCTGTATGCTTTATTCCTTAGCTTTTAGGATTACAAGGCCATGCCATACCATCTCACTTCGAATCACTTTGTTTCTAGTTTACTAACTGCTATGCTTTCTTTTCTTTATTGTGATGCATCTCAACAACCTACTACCTTTCTTCTGCACTCTTCTCCTTGGACTTTCTTAGGTTCTATATTTTACACATGAATTATTGGCTTAGCAAGTATTAGAATGCAGCCACCGTGACATACTACCTTAACTAGAGCATCTATTTAACTCTTGAAGAATTAGACTTTTCAAGTAGATATAATAGTTAACTTTCTGATGTTTCCTCTCTTGAGTAGTATCTTTAACTTTGCATTTAGTTTTATTTAATTAGTTTGGTCAGTTCTCAATTAAATTCTTCCTGTTCATCTAGAGTGTTGAGTTTAAAGATATAGTGAAGATTGGGACACATACTCAGGATGCTACTCCTCTAACTCTTGGACAAGAGTTTGAGTGGGTATACTACTCAGGTACTCATTTTTATGTTACACTGTTGTTGATTGCTGACCACCTGCTTCTTTATGTGTTTCTTGTGTCACCATAGTTGTTTTGAAGCACAAAGAAATCTCACTGAACCTTGGCTTGCTGAATTTTTTTCCAGGTGAAATATGGGATTGATAGAGTCTTGGATACACTGCCTCGCATGTATCAAGTAAGACACCTACTCTATTTATCTTTTCACCGTTATATTTTTGGTTTCTCCCTTATTGAGACCCCACTTTGAACAGCTCGCGCAAGGTGGTACAGCTGTTGGAACTGGACTGAACTCAAAGAAGGGGTATGCTTATTTTATCCGGAATAAAAATTTTATGGCTTCTGTAAATATATATGTTCTACAATTGCATATATGCCTTCACCATATTGATATAAGTATTTTCCACTGTTGGGTTTCGCGTAGGTATCTCAAACCTTTCATGTATAATTCCTAATCTATCTCATTTTGTTTCTTATATATTCTTTTTATTCTCTATTTGTCATCTAATGCCTTCACTCAAATTTTATACATAAATGGCAGGCTGCATAGCCACATTGAGGCCTTACAATTGTTCTATTTCAAAGTCAATAGTAGAGTGAAATCATAAATTAACCTACTCTGGCCTTATTCTGTATACCACTATTGATTGTTCAAGTATGCTCTCCTTTCTATTCTTTGATTTTGCTTAGCCTTTTGGAAGAAGGGCCACAATCTTTTACTCTCAACTCTCAAATATGTATAAGGAGCTGAAAATGACTGAAGGTATTAGAAGTCATGTCTGTAAAATGATAGATCAAGTATCAGATTGTTTTAAATTTTTAATGTTTATCAAGATTTTGGTTCACTTTAGATCCCTTTTCACTTTGGCCTAGTTTTCCCTGTTCTGCAGTGAGTTCATTGGATGATATTGTCAGTACAAACGTGGGGATCCTTTGAAATAAGGATCCTTTTGTTTGATTCTTTTGGTTTGCATGAAGTAAAATGGGTTGGAGACTTCTCAACTCAAACTGCACTAGTTAGTTGTCTATTTTAAAAATCAAATTAGAGGAGACAATTTTATAAATTGTACCTAAAGCGAGCCCAAATTTATTTGATTTGATTTTATATTTCGCCAAGTAATGTTAAGAGGCATGCAAAACTGATTACATGATTTGAAAATGCAGAGTTGAATAATATTCCCATTTTGCTTTATTTGAATTTCATGTGGATCACTTCAATTGAACTGTTTATGACATGGAAACAAGTTAAATTTACCCACTCTTCTTTGGCTTTGGAATTTAGATTATGGGCATGACATCAAAGTGCCTACTTTTTTGAGTATAAGCCAAGTAGATCAATGGCTTAATAAAACATGAACCATACTAAAATGAAAATTATTGTTTGGTTCAGTCTGTTTGTTTCCTTGGTTGCTTGCACGCCCCTATCATGTATAATGCACCATTTTGATTTACTTGGGATATAGAAGTACTGGCTTTGTTGATCTTTGAATGGCATTCTCGTCAACATTGGAGAATCTACTGCAACAACCAGTCACTTTAGTTCTGCTGACAGTCATTTCGTTATTTTCTTTATTTATGAGAAACAATTATTCTATTATTGTGGGGTTCTACATTAAACTTTCCTTGCTTTACATGTGTACGATATTCAGGTTTGATGTTAAAATTGCTACTGCCGTAGCTGATGAGACAGAGCTACCATTCATTACCGCAGAAAACAAATTTGAAGCCTTAGTTAGTATCTATACTCTCTAATAACTCTCTTCCTTCCAATTTATTGGTAACGTGTAGTTATGGTTCTTTGAATCTTGAATGCTATTGTTCTACTTGTTGATTAAATATAGCCTATGGTACAATTGAACACTTTCCTTACTTGTGAGAAATAAAATGCCATTGCATTTTAAACGAGACCAATACAAATTGGATAGTTTCTTCTACTATACAAACTCAGATAATTCTTATCCATTAGCTGGGATAAAGTGGTAACTACAATGTCCAGTTTGCCCCTTCTCTTGAAGTGAAAGAGCTTGGTAATCCTGGTGAATGATCTTTTCACCACAGGCTGTCAATAATTAGGTAAAAGGCGATAAACAGGGAAAGATGAAAGTCTAAGTTATTTTGATAGATATATATACAGTCATGTTATTCTTGTCATGCGGCATGGGATCGTCGATCAGTCGTCTCCCATTTACGGAGCATGTTTGAAGGATTTTCAACCATACAGATGGGAAAATCGTCGAGAAATAAGCTAGTGTGTCAATTTTCATACAATTTGGTGACCGTTTGGTCCTCCCACTTAATGGTTGAAATTCTGAACCGTTTAGATTTCTATAAAATAAGAACCGTTAATTGGGAGGACCAAACGGTCACCAAATTATATGAAAATTGACAGACTAATTTATTTTTCGATGATCTTCCCATCTGTACAGTTGAAAATCCTTCAAACATACTCTAAGGGCCAAAATGGGTGTCAGTCGGATCAACACACTGATCCGGCCGGCCTGACTGTATCATCGGTATATATATGTATATAGGCGGCAATGATAGTATCTTGTACTTGAACCAGTGGCTCATTTTTTTCTGAGTAGCGAGGAAGAGGCCAAAACATGCCACTGAAAGACTATTGAGACAAAAAGATGCACTGTCAAGCACGTAGAGGAGGTAGGATGGGCAGTTGGTCAGATCTAGTATGGATCGAACATGGACGATAGGTGGAGTCGGCAGCTCTGCTAGGGTTATATATAATTGTTTGCAATAGACTCCTTTTAACATATAAACATTGTTATATGTAATTGTTTGCAACAGACTCCTTTGAACATATAAACATTGTAGAGTCTAATGCTCATACTTGTTAACTTATAAACATTGTAGTTTTGGTGCTTGTTTTCATTCTTTTTAGTTGCCTTTGAGACACTTATGTGGCTATTTCTTGTTCCAGATTTTAATGAATGGAAATTATAGAGTCCAAAATGTATCAGTCATTTGCTGCACTAGTCTTATATTCATTATCCCATCATATTTTCTTTTGTTTCAGGCAGCCCATGATGCTTTTGTTGAGGCTAGTGGAGCCTTGAATACAGTTTCCGTTTCTCTTCATAAGATTGCAAATGACATCCGACTTCTTGGGAGGTACCTAGTGACTGTTTTGGTTTGTACTTTTGTATAACAAATGATCTGTTTTGTTAACTTCAAAACCACACCTTTTCAGCGGTCCTCGTTGTGGGCTTGGCGAACTAATTCTTCCCGAAAATGAGCCAGGCAGCAGCATCATGCCTGTAAATATTTTGAACTATCTGCTCGGTTCTGTTGAAGTTTTTTCAATTTTACCTTGAATGTTATCTTGTGTCAATCTGTAGATAGCAAATCTCTTTTAAGGTTCATTTAGATTATATGTGCTTTCTGTATTCACTCCTTTTTCTTACAGCATGATATTGATTTCCTTTTTATATCAGGGAAAGGTTAATCCTACACAGTGCGAGGCTCTCACCATGGTTTGTGCTCAGGTACTGTTTTCTTATATTCACATGTCCCTATAATAACTGAAGTTCACTTGGCATTTCAGTCTGGGTGGTATATGTTAGTTTTAGAATCTAGGGTGATAAGCATATCTCAAATATAAACTATGTATGCTATTCCCTGGAAGCATCTTAATGAATATGCAGACATTTTTGTTATTGTTGGATTGTTCATTGCATGCGCTGATATAAACCAATTTTATGCAAATGTTAACCTATTACATTTGTATTTGAGCCTATACATACTAAGTGTATGGATTAAATATTGTAGTAGACATATATTGATGATTGCTCTTTAACTATACATGCTGCAAATCTTAGTTTGATATATAGTGAGAATGGAATACTTGTTGTTCAAAACTAAATGCCATCTTAGCTGAAATGTTCCAAGTTAGGTGCCTCCATTTTTCCAGAAATACAGTTTCTCAGGATGTTACTGTGGGATCTAACCGGATAATATCTCCTGGGAGTGGTGTCTCTAGTTTCCACTGGTTGGAGACAATTAGAACTAGTGATATCACTTTGGGGGTTTACATCTTAGGAGTTGGACTTTTATCCTTGTGATTCCTTTACACTCATTAAACTGTGATTTTTTTTTAATACATTTCTACTCAAGGTTTCTTTCTTTGTTTAACATAGGATGATATTCCCTTTCTTTGACTCTAATCAAACTCATCCATTGCAATTTTTTTTGTAGGTTATGGGAAATCACACGGCCATTACTGTAGGTGGATTGAATGGTCATTTTGAACTCAATGTGTACAAGCCTGTGATTGCCAGTAATCTGCTTCGAGTATGTTCTATTTTTCTGTATTATTGTCAGACAACTAATTTTTATTTTTTAAGGAATCAATATATTTGTCTAACACAAAATTTGTGACACATTCTCAAGCTATATAAATATTGAAGCTTTGAATTTATTTATTTTTCAGTCTTTGAGGTTGCTTGGGGATGCATCCTCTTCTTTCGAGAAGAACTGCGTGAGTGGAATCCAAGCAAACCGAGAGAGGATATCAAAATTGCTTCATGAGGTAAAACCTTACGGCACTGGGATTATGTATTGCTACATATATTTGCCGATCTTAGAAAGAAACTGACATGTCATTATGTGTTGGAAAAACCCTCACAGTCCCTGATGCTTGTTACATCCTTGAACCCTGTAAGTTCCCCAGATACTTTCTTGCTCATGTTTTCCTGAGTTGTGTTATATTTGATAAATGTCATGATAGTCACGTGAATATTATTTATCAGAAAATTGGCTATGACAAGGCTGCAGCTGTTGCCAAGAAAGCTCACAAGGAGGGAACAACTTTGAAGGTAAATCCCACGACAATCTATTGGCATTTATCTTTGTTTGACTGAATCAGTTTCTCTAGCTAATATTTGACAGCAAAATACTAGTCACACACCACTCTTAAGCATGCACAATGTGGTGCTTGAACTCTGGACAATCTCCACTTGGATGCAAGCAGTTTGACAGTGTATTTTAAGCAAGCAACTTTCTAGTGGACTAGGAATACATTATATATATTAGAAACATGGGACTAGATTTTCTTTTGCTCTCTTTTTTAAATAGTTTTGGTAGCTGGCATTTCGAAACAAGCATGCCTCCACATTACAACATTTAGTTATCCTGCAACTGCAGTTACTTTTGATAGATGGCCTTATAATGTTCATACTGTTTGTTATTTTGATTTATAGGATTTCTCAATGCATCAAATTTTCTGTGCAGAATGCTGCATTAGACCTCGGAGTCCTGACCAGCGAAGAATTTGATGAACTCGTGGTACCTGAGAAAATGATCGGCCCATCGGACTGAACATAGAAACATACCAGTTTCAAAAACTAAGCTATTTTCCCATTCATGCTCCATCAGTTGGTTGGATGATCACTGATTTTTGCACTCAGTAGGTGGTGTTTCAAGGAAATAAAAAATTTCCACCAACATTGATGGTACAATTCTTTTGACTCCTATAATTTTCCAACTGATTATTCCAATTATATCAAGAGCTTTTCTTCTCTTTGTACCAGAAATAAAGAGACAATTGATTCTACATGAGCAATGATCCGTTACTCTTTTCCGTTTATTCAGTGGAATTCATTATTCACATAAATATAATTCCAGCAATTGTTAACCATATATATATATGAATGCTGGAAATTTTAAGTTTATATATAACACACGCACTCATCATGAAGATCAAGCAGCAGCCTTGCAAGTTCCAGTGACCAAGTCCCAGATGGCCGGAAGAAGGAACTTCCGGCCACCGGCGCCATAAACATTGAAGCTCACCTTACTCCGGCGATCCATCAGCAACTCCCCAGGATACCCGGGATAGGCCCCGGCCCCAAAGATCCCCGGGCATGCCGTCACGGCCTCCAACGGCGCAAGTCTATCCCCTTGGTACCACCCATCGCCGGCCCGATTCGTCACCGCTCCAGCCATCACCGTCGCCAAGTTCATCACCATCCCATCAACCCCAACTCCATTAGGCGCCACCAGCGCCGGCCCCGGCGGGCCGTATGCCGGCTTTGCGTACGGCCATGCACACGTCCCCGGGCACTGCATGGCCGGATCTCCGACGTGCGCCACCACGACCTTCCTCCCCGGAACCAATTCAACGTTGTTGTGAAACCCGCAAGAATCCATGCAGAACTTCTCGACTGTGATGTCCGCCGCCGTGAGGACGAAGTAAACGCCGTTTGAGTCTAACGGCAGTGAGCCTCTCGTTATGGCTTTCTTTACTAACGTGATGAGGTCGGAGTGGGTGAGAGATTTCCCTAGAGAGCATGCAACGTCGGAGTATTGTTTTCCGGCGAGGTTGATGGTCTTGGTGGCTGGTTTTCCGGCGAGATCTTTGTATGCTTGGGTGGTGGACCACCAGTGGGAGACGGTGGGGTGGAGAGGTGGGAGGGCGGGGTGGGAGAAGGAGGAGAAGAAGGAGGAGATGGCGGACTTGTGGGTGGGGGAGAAGGAGCCATACCAAGTGAGGTAGATGTTAATGGGGGAAGTGAGGAGAGGGCCATTGTGGTATTGGAATTGGGTGCTAGACATAGAATTATTCATCATACAAAGAGAAAGAGGTAGTAGTAAAGACAGAGAGAAGAAGAAAGAGATCAGAGGCATGGCTTGAGTGATCAGCTTTTGTTTTTTGAGTGTGGGTTTGGTGTTCTTAACATACACAAGGTGCTTGGGGTTTTATAGACAAGTTTATATATGGAATATTCTGCTTTGTGTTTGTGTAGGGGCAAGGTTAATGCTGTTTATGGGAATAGAACACCAAAAAGAAGATTGTTCAAATGATTGAACCATTTACTTTAGGGGCTTAATTCATGAACATCAAAGTCAAGTCCACCTTGATTTAATTAACCTATCATTTATTTCTAATTCATTAATAAGTTTTTTTATTTTAAAAAAGGTGCACAAATAACATTTATTGATAATAGATAAAAAATAAAATAAAATAATAATATATAAAATAGACCTTGATTGGGTCTCGAGGTCTTAGGTGCCTTCTATACTACCGGAAGGCACTGCTGCAGTGACACACCCACACCAAAAAAAAATATATATAAACCAACACCTTGTAACCACTCTAGTAGACACTCAATGGTATGATACCGTGGTTTAAAAGCCATGGTGGCATATAATTTATCGGGTTTTAGTAGCCACCTACATCATGTTAATACTATTCATCATCAAAATCAACATTGGGTGATCATGCATGGTAGAGACTTCTCCTTGGTGATTGTCAGGTTTCACTTGATAAAGGATTTCACAGCTTGCACCTTCTGGCCGTGTGAGATGTATCAAACTATATATATATATATATATATATATATATATATATATATATATATATATATAATCAATATTACAGATTAATAACAAGGATATAAGAGTAATTTTCAATTTATTATGAATACCCACTATGAAGAATGTGTGTGTGTGTGTGTGTGTGTGTTTAGGGGTAAGGTTAATGTTGTTTATCGGAAAAGTCTACCAAAAAGTTTTAAATGATTGAACCATTAACTTTAAGGGGGACTCGTGAACATAAAGTAAAGTCTACCCTGATTTAACTTGAATGGCTATCGTTTATTTGAATAATTTGTTTTAAGCAAATAATCGTGATAATAGGAAAGGTACAAGAAGTCATTTTTGACTTCTAATTTTGTTCAGAGTGAAGTTCCATGTAACTCAGTTTTTGAATATTTCCATCTCACTAATAAGATTTGTAATTATTATAAAGATTTTTTTTAAAATTTTTTTACCTTAACATTTCATCTTGAAGAATATATAAGTGATGATAATTTGTAAGGGTACATAAACAATAATAACAAGGATATACAACTAATTTTTTTTTTTTTATGTATGGCTACTAACGGAAGCATATTGATAGTTTTGTCCTCATGTTTATGTTATTGTTAAAATTTTAAAAATTGCATATGATACAGGTATATCTGGTTAGACACGTGGCGACATCCCAAGCACCCAACCGACCGGCTCAGATCCTCACCTCGGACACCCCTTTTTGGCAAAAAAGTAGCTGCGAAGTCAAGACACGAGGAAAAGAAATGGCAGGAGATAAGGCGCAAAAGATATTATGTCAAGAGATAAGTGGCGGGGAAAAGTCTACGACATGGAGGAGACACAACCCGGCGAGAGGGGGATAAAAAGGGGAATCAGGGCATAAAGCCTGCCTTGACTGACTCTTTCTCTTTGCACAGGTACTCCAACAACCATGAGCCACTCATGATTTTCTCCGGCAACTGTTAGCGTCCTACCAAACAAATAAATCATAAACGTTGGCTGGAACTGGGTTTGATCCCAAGGAGGAACCGTTATTAGCACTAACAGCATATATAACACTTGATTTGTTTAAATAATTTAATTATAAAAATAGAATTTTCCCGAGGGTAGACATGTAATTTCAAAAAAAAAATGAGAAAAGGGATTATATAAGATATGTTTTGGATTTGCACCAATGATTGGTTTGGTAGCATGTAAAACTCAACAAGACATTGTTTCTTAGTATAGAGTTCACATGTGATAGAGAGTTGTTTGGACTTTTGAAGAACTAAAGATGAACCTTAAATTGTGATTTATGAACAACTTAATTTTGAGAAGATTAGAATTATAAATTTTTTTTAAATTATATGGTTAGTTATAAGTCCTTGATTATTATTCACTTATATCATGCTTGAATTGTATAATTATTTATGGTAATGTTCTAAAAAGAATATAAAGTCAATAAGAACTTTAAAAAAAAAAAATTATCATGGGAAATTAACTTTTCAATTACTACAATAATTACATTGCTAAAATTAAATAGGATTATCATGATATTATTGAACATGAGTTGCTTGTGGGTGGGCATCAATAAGATTTTCTACATGGTGGGATGATTCACATTAGTCATAATCAACTTAATTTTAATTGAATTGATATAGCTTGATTTGATGTTTTCAAACAAGTCTAATTTCACAATTTTGGAAGAATATTGGGCATGCTTCAAAAGAAATATGATATTTCAAGATCAAACTTTTAAAAAAAAATTTAATTAATTAATTTCACTTTAATAAATAGATGAATTTTTTTCAAAATTGACTACTTATAACCCAAAATTTTTCAACGAATGAGTTGTACCTATGTTTATGATTATTAATCACATACCGTGATTTTTTTAGAAAACATCGGTGGTATGATAAGCTCATATCATACATTATTAGATTCACAATTACTATATCGACATATATATACTCAATCATTAATCATCATCGACAAAAAAAATTCATGAATTGTGTGTTATTTATTTTTATTTGTGATTTAATTAAATTTAATAAAACAAGGATGATGGTCTCAGTTAGACAATCTATTACGATAGATTGACAGCACAAACAAACACATCAAACAAATAGTCCAAGGATTGCTTCAATGGGTTCCACCCAACCATAGATACAAAAGACCACTCATTGGATGGATTGACATGCAACCTAATCTGATTCATATCCATCCACAACTTTGCTTGGTTCTCAACCCTTAGACATGTTTGCTCCTAAATAAACTCAGATATTCTATTTTAAATTATATATTAGTTTTGGATATGATAGGTAAAAAATAAACGATAAAAATACTCCAAGTTAACAACAACAACAACTAAGTCTTAATCCCATATTAAATGGGGTTGGCTATATGGATTCTCTGTCTCCATATCCCTCTGTCAAAGGCAAGATTCAGCTCAATATCTAATATGCACAGGTTCTTAGACATTATCTTTCTCCACGTAATCTTAGACTTACATCTACCATTTTTCTTATATTTTATTACTAAACTATCAAATTTTCGAACCGGGGCACTGGGGGGTCTATGACGCACATGCCCAAACCATCTTAAACGTCATTCTTTTATTTTATCTTCAATTGGTGCAACATGCACTTTCTGTCGGATGTGTTAATTTCTAATCTTATCTAATCTTGTATAACCACTCATCGACCTTGACATCCTTATCTCTGCCACACTCATTTTATGAATATGTTGAACTTTAGTTGTCCACCACTCACTCTAGATATATAAATGCATTTGAATTACAGCTAGCTTGGATTACATAAATTTTTTCTTCACTTTGTTAGCCATCTTCTTATCACATATATAGCATATCCGTGGTACCCCATTTCAACCATTATATCTTGATTCTATGGGTTATATCTTCATCTATCATCCCATTATCTTGAAAAATGGAACCTAGATACTTAAAATTGTTACACTTAGGCACTACCACCACACCTAATTCACTTTTCCTCTATCTCTCCTACTTAGTCTAAAATTTTCTGTCTTACTTCTACTTAGCCTAAAGCCTATACTTTTAAGAGTATTTCTCCATAGTTCTAACTTTTGATTAAATCCATCTCTAGTCTCATTAACTAGGACAATATCATCTGCCAACAACATACACTATGGGATGTCATCTTGGATATAACTAGTTAACTCATCAATTACTAGAGTAAACAAGTATGGGCTCAAGATTGATCCCTAATGTAGACCATTGTTATAGGAAACTCCTTCATATCTCTTCCCACTATTATCACAATCATAACTGCTCCTTCATACATATCTTTAATAACATTTATATATTTAACATGAATGTCTTTCTTCTCCAATGACCACCAAAGGATTTTTTAGTACTCTATCATATATATGCTTTCTCTAGGTCAATGAAAACCATATGGAGATCTTTCTTCTTATCTTTATAGATCTCCATCAAGCTTGTTAACAAAAAAAAAAAAAAGGCTTATGTTGTAGATCTACCTGACATAAAGCCAAATTAGTTCTCTAACACTTTCTTAATATCCTTGAGTTGACGCTCTATTACCTCTCCCAAAGTTTCATGGTGTGGCCTATTTATTTAATGCCACTGTAGTTAGTGCAATTTTGAATATCTCCCTTATTCTTATATATAGGAACCAAAATGCTCTTTCTCCAATTGTTTGACATCTTTCCCCCTCTTAGGATAGAGTTGAAAATTTTGGTTAACTATGATACCCCCACTTCTCTAAGGGGCTGTTTGGTTCAAGTTTTGGGATATTACCATGGGAATGTGACATTCCTGGGAATGTAGTCGGGAAAGCTACATTCCTGGGAATGTTGTGGGAATGTTGCATTACCATGTTTGGTTTGTATTTGCTTGGTCATGGTAATCAACTTGGTAATGTTCCAAATTTCCCAAAATACCCTTGTATATAAAATTTTGAGCAAATTAAAATAAAATGTTAGATTAAAACTAATTAAATTTTAATACCAAAAAATAATTATGCCACATTTTCCCAAAATATCCCTGTATCTAAATTTTTGATAAAAATCAAATAATAATAATAATAATAATAATAAATAATAATAATACTAATAATAATAGAAATAAAATAATAATAATAATAATAATAATAATAATAATAATAATAATAATACGAACAATAGAAATAATAATAATAGAAATATTAATAATAATAATAATAATAATAATAGTAATAATAATAATAATATAATAATAATAATAATAATAATAGTAGTAATAATAATAATAATAATAATAATAATAATATAATAATAATAATAATAGAAATAATAGTAATAGGAATAATAGAAAATAATAATAATAATAATAATAATAATAATAGGATGAGGGCAAAATGGGGATTCACATGCCCACCAACTTGGGAATCAAGAAAGACACCTATTTTGGTGGCTTTCCGGATTCCCAAGTTAGTGAAGAATGTGGGAATAAGGATGGGAATGTGGATTCCCACCACATTCCCACTGCTACAGTAACCAAACAAGGGAATGTGATCATATTCCCACCACATTCCCAGGAATGTGATCACATTCCCCCCAACCAAACAGCCCCTAAGATACTTCCAACTTCAATCAAGATGCCATCCGGGCCACAAGCTTTTTCCAGCCTTCATCTTTTCCAATGCCTCTTTGACCTCACTAGGCCTGATTTTACGTGTATAGCTAAGGTTCCTCTCTATCGTTGATGCATAAAGATCTGTGTAAAATACTTATCCTCACGACTTGCCTTGAATAGATGATCAAAGTAGCCTTTCCATCTCTCCTTGATTTCTTTATCTCTTGTTAAGACCTGTTGAGACTCATCTTTAATGCATTTAACTTGATTTAGGTCCTTCCCTTTTTTATCTCTTAGCCATGCTATCTTGTATATTTTTTCCCTTTCTCGTATCCCTAATTTTTGGTACAAAATCTCAAATAAAATTTAGATTTTGGCTGAATCACTTTATCTGTTCAAAAACTTGTTGAATGATACATTTTGACAATAGTCATAAGAAATTTGGGCTAGAAACTTCCCTTATCTATATCATTTTGGAGTAAGTTGAACATTTTTTTGTCATTTTTAAGATGTTTGGATGAGCTTTTCAAAAAAGCAGAAACACTGAAAAACAGTTTCTCTTTTTTTTCCCATAAACACTAGATGGGATTTTTTTATCGATCAAAATTCCAGCTACAAGGGGGGGGGGGGGGGGGGGGATAACGGACCTTTGAAGCTTCAACATGGCCATGATTAGCAAATGGTGGTGGAGGCTCCTCAATTGTCAAGTGAGCATATGTAGAAGAATTATTCAGAAGAATCAGAACAAATACTTTCTGAACTCGTACCTCAACCCACATATGAAAGTCTCAATAAGGGCATCTTCTTTATGGAAGGGAGTCACCGACCAATAGAGATTGGTAGAAATGGGGCTTACAATTAAATCAAGGAAACAAGACACGGTGAACCTATGGCACGACAAGTGGATTCAGGGGCAGGCGCCGAGCAGCTTAGTCCTATCTCTCCTTGACTCAGTGAGGGACCAACACCTATCACTCGAGAAGGCGAGAGACAATGTAGCACAAGAATGACCAATACTAAATCAAGGCCCGTTAACTAGGGAAGGAACGCAGGAACTAAGGGAGTTGATGGAGTTACTCACAACGACTAATGAGGGGAGGAAGGATGCATGAAGCTGGAACTTTGAAGCCAACAGGACTTTTTCGGTCAAATCCCTTTACACCTTCATTAATGATGGCGTAGAATGAAGCCAGTTCCCAAATGGCCTATGGAAATTGCAATGCCCAAGGAAAATTAAGCTTTTTTGCATGACTGACAATGGATAACAAAATAATCACGCTGAACAACCTTGCAAAAGGGTATTGGAGGGAGAATCGTACTCAATGTTACCTATGCAATGAACATGACGAATCTGTGGAACACCTGCTTACCACATGCCCAGTTATACGACAGCTTTGGCTATATTACTGTTCGATGTTCAACCTCAATACATATCCTTAATCGACGAGGGATTTCTGGGGATATTACAGCCTGGGAAAGGATCTACATAAAGAGACGCGTACGGGGTGGAGCCTTGCGGTCATAGCCATAACATGGAGCACCTGACTTGAAAGAAATCAACGATGCTCCCAAAACAAACAATGCGTTTGTTCTGATATTATTCAGGGGTCGCTTTCTTATTGTCTGAAGCTAGGCAGATGGAATCTATTGTCCGAAGAACCTTGGCCTTTGATCATGGGGGATCATTGCAAATATTAATGAACATGGACGACTTTGAAGATGAGTCGACGGGGCAAATCTCACTGGAGAAGTTCGATAGGGCACCCGAGGTTCCCTTGGGGATCCATTTGGGCAACTATGTATCAACCTTTTATTTTATATTTCTTATTAATCAATAAAGAAATGTGGTTTATCGATTTTAATTTAAAAAAAAAACCCACTAGCATATCATAATTGCTTAACTTATTTGTTAAACACCAACAATATAAGCACTTTCTTAATATAAAAATAACAGTCCGAATGGGGTTAGAAAGGTATAGAAATTAGAATTTGATCGGACGTTAACTTAATTATAAAAAGTTCAAACTAGTGACCGACCTATTTATAACCTAGGTTTATGGTTTAATAAACTAATAAAGAGATGCGAAGGACATGATGGAATGGTTGTTAAAATTTTGCAATTTGGATAATGATTGATGTGTTGGAGGGTGATGAACCACCCAATCAAAGACTTGATGAATGAATGAAGGTTCCGTGTCCTTTTGACTCATTGTAATGCACTAATATGTGGTGACTTAAGTTCCTAACCTTGCATGAACCTGTCTGTCATCACGTAATTAATTATGAAAGTGAGATGCTCTATTCTTTGGTTTGGTTGTTAATGTCACAAATTTAGTCCGTGATTCACCTACCTTTTACTTTTAGGGGAAGAAAAAAGTTATTATTTTTAAATAAAGAAAAATGACACATATACCCTTATATTTATTATGTTCCGAGAAAAGAATTTATTTATATAGCCGAGGAATCTTGGTTTATTTATTTTTATTTCTAAAAAGGGTTGTATGTGAAACTCTCAAAAAAAAAATCTAGAAAGTGTAGCCAAAAGATCGACAAACAAATGATCAAGCTATTTGTGAACAGTTCGAGCTCGAGCTCAACTTGAAATTCTTAGCTTTTATGTTGAACTAGAGTTCGAATTTCAAGCTCAAAATTAATTTTGAATTGAGCTTAGCTCTATAATTTATACTTTTTATTGTATACAAGTATAGAAAAAAATCAACCTATAAATGAACTTTTAACGTACTCGAGATAGCTAGAAAGGAAATCCATTTGATTTTAATTTCAAATTACATCTAGTCGAGTTTGAGTTTTCAAAATTAAAATTGAGTCAAGTTCGACCAAATCTCTTAAAACTAATTTCAAACTCAAGCTGAGCTCAACCCGATATGCTCGGTCGTTATACTCTATATTATAAAATTATATAAAGATATACATATAAGTGTAAATCTAAAAACAATGAAATTTATAGTGGATGAGTAGTACTCCACTATTATGATAAAATAGTTGAGTGGTGAACATCACCTTCAATGGGAATAAGATTCCACATATCTAAGTGGATGTTGGTCTTTCTTAGAAAATTTCCATTTTAATTCAACCATTTATTTATTTGTTGATTTGGACTTTTTGTCCTAACTAAGTGACAACTAATTCTTCTAATTTCCTATTATTATACAACATCATTAGTTTTTCAAATAATTTTTTTTTTTATCAAATTTTCTATGATTCCCTTATTACTCATTAATTACTTTTTTATGAAGAGAAACTCATAATTATTAAAATTACTAATATTATGGACCATGTACATCAAAGCAACATTTTGTGCATAATACCAAATTGATATTTGTAAATACTTAAAAATAAATATTGAAATCAAAATAAATGTTTGAGTTTTAGCTCAATAATAACTCAAAATTGAGCAATTTAATTATTTAATCATTTTTGCAAACTAATTATGGGAATATTCTGAATTATATACTTAAATCTCCTAATATTAAAAATTTTAAGGGTTATAATTTTAATACCTTGAAAAACATATTATATAACAAGTGAAGGGTCAGCTTGCAAATATTGGTCATTTTTATGAATATTTTAAAAAAGAGGAGGGTCTTCTTGCAAAATTGATCTCTTTCTTCACCACTTGCGATTCCTAAACTAATTTCCCTAAAATTCCCGCAATGGAGAACTCCCCCTTTCCCTGATTCTAGGGTTTCGATCTCGATCTAGGGACGATGGCGACGGTGACGATGGCCACGGCGGCGGGGATGGCGATCGTGCTCTACTATGTCCTGACCCGGAGGCTATCGGCTCGGGACGCGGAGGATGTCTCGAAGCCCGGAAGGGCGGGAAGGCGGCGGGTGGCGCCTCGGAGGCCCGCCCAGGCGCCCGCGACGTGGCGGGAGGCTGCGGCTACGCTGGCGGAGACGTTGCGGTTTGCGTACGCGGAGACGCTCGGGAAGTGGCCGATTGGGGATCTGGCATTCGGGATCAAGTACCTCATGAGGCGCCAGGTCTGTCGATTTTGTTCATTTGGATGTATGTTCTCTTTTAACTTCGATTGGTGATTGATTTCTCATCTGTTATTGTGATGCAGGTGTTCTTTTATATCCATTTTATGCAGAAAGTTCTTGTTTTTTTCTTGGTTGTTATTTTGTAGCTATTGTTTTGTTGGTTTCTAGATTGCCATATATTTTAAACATTTCTTTGTATTTTTTCCATAATTGTTTTTTTCTTTTTCTTTCCCCTTCTGAAAATCTCTTACAATGAACATTTTGTTGCTGTGAGCTCTGGTAATCCCTCAAAAGAATGGAATACTATATTACTTAGATAAGGGCTAGTAATATATCCACTAATTAATGGATCCCAGTGCTTGTATGAAGACCTTTGTTTCACATTGTAGAATGGTGCATGATTTTGCAGGGAAATCTACATGTTGCAAGTGTGTATGCCGGAAGTGATTGTGTACAGCTTACGGGCCCACAGATGATGGCTGAGTTGATTCATCTCTTGAGGTTATTGAACCTTTGCTTGCTTTTCTCGAAGAAGCCATTTTATGTGTTTTTGGAATCTGCTGGGTATTCACAAGCAGATGTTCTTCTTCAAGAGGCTAAGGCGGGGGTGCGTAAGTATTATGGTTTCTTTAACTTGGTCTTGATAAATGATTGCTAGATGTGTCACTCTGTTTAGATAAAGCATTGCTTTTTAGTTCTTCAACATCTACTATTACAGTTCTTGTACTGACATGCAATTTTTGTTTTATTATTGTTTTTCTGTGTTATTGATTCTTCCACATACTGGTGAACTCTGTGCAGCTTCTGAAACCTGCTTTCACAATTATAATGCGTGATGAAAGATCAAAATGTTTTCTTCTTATAATTCGAGGGACTCATAGCATTAAGGACACACTGACTGCTGCAACGGGTGCCGTGGTACCTTTTCACCATTCAGTTTTAGATGATGGTGGAGTAAGCAATTTGGTCTTAGGATATGCACATTGTGGGATGGTTGCTGCAGCTCATTGGATTGCCAAGTGTACTACACCTGTCCTCCTTAAAGCACTTAGTCAGCATCCAGATTATAGTATTAAGGTATGACCTCACCTATGACAATATTCTTGATAAAATCACTCTTGAACTTGTACTCCATTGCCATTCGTGCCAAGGGCTCATTTATAGAGTTGAGTAATCATTATTCTTTTTCTTTATTGATTTATCCATATACCATGGCTTTTGTCTTCTGATCTGCTTTGACATCTTTCTTACCAATATGAGTCTTTACTATCCAGTGCTACAAGTAATGTTTCCTTTTATCATGAATGTTAGATTGTTGGGCATTCTCTTGGCGGTGGAACTGCTGCTCTCTTGGCGTATATTCTGAGGGAGCATAAAGAATTCTTTTCAAGCACTTGTGTTGCATTTGCTCCAGGCATGTATTTTTTTTGTTTGCTTTAGATTTTGGTTTGAGCACCTTTTGCTTTTCATTTTGTGGAGTCATTTATGACAGCACTGCATTCTAACATTTTTTTGTTTTTTTATATTTATAACATAAATATCTTATCTTACTTACCCTAACCACATTATTTACTTTTCTTAAACAAGGATAGTTCAAATAACTATTTGAATTTCCTCTTGCGGAAGGAACAAAATCCTGTTGCAAACTTGTCCTATTGATTTGTGTTGCCTACACCATTAAATGGTGTTATTGGTTTCTAACTCCAATAAACGCATCTAACTGTAATTAGGTTGTCAGTAACAAGTATTGTATGTTCTGATAACAAATAGAACAGAGTATGTTTGAGGTCATGCTTCTTAACTACTAATAATAACTCTTGTTCTCTGCAGCTGCTTGCATGACATGGGACCTTGCGGAATCTGGAAAGCAATTCATTACTACAGTTGTCAATGGTTCTGACTTGGTTCCCACCTTTTCAACTGCATCAATTGATGAGCTTCGAACTGAGGTACTTCAACAAATTTGAAATGAACTAATTGACTTTTCAGTTATCATACATATGGTTAGGTAACTTTTGAAGTGTTATCGATATTCAAAATGCTCACACACACACACACACACATATAATTTTATTCTTTTCCAGTGTAGTGACATAATGACTTTTCTGAATAGAATTAAGATCTCAATTTGAAGTCTAGATAGATATTGATTTTCACTGCCACAACTATTTACTGGGGCCATTTTGTCTGCAGCTAAAAATGGGACTCGCCGCTGAAGTTAAAAGTTCAAAATAAGTTCATGTAGTAGAAATTCTCTCAATAAGGTTTTTTTTTCTTTGGACATAAGCTTGAGATTTCTTGGGACTATACATAATCCAATTTTTTCATATTAGAGTTGGACCATGATATGACATCTATATGTCAATTGAGAGTGATGGTATGGAGGGGGTCATTGAAGTTGTGCTTTCTTTGACTGGATAACTTGTGATCCTACATCAAGGATCATAAGTAATACTAGTGCAAGTGCTCTACTATACTGAGATTTGATTGTACTGAGTGTTAAAGTGTGCAGCCAGCATATTCTGTAGATTTAGATAAACAGGTAAGCATTGTGCATAAGATATTGTCCATGTGTGTGTGTGTTTATTTTGAAAACTGCCTATACTGTGATCTTTCATCTTTGATAATCCTTCCATTTGGATGAACTGGTCAAGTAAATGGTTGCAATTTCCGTTATGTTTCCACATTCTATTTGTCAAGTTTTTACAACTTAAATATTGTGTTATGTGTTCATTTAGTTTTCATTTGTATATTAGGTGTTAAATTTCTACAGTTCTCTTAAAGTAGTAGTTCTTCACGTCATGTCATATCAAGAAAAATAAAAATTAATGTTGATGTCCTTTTTAGGTGACTGCATCATCATGGTTAAATGATTCTGAGATCAAGTTCAACACACAAGATTCTTGAATGTTGTTTATCGCTCTGCATCTGCTTTAGGATCCCGTCTACCATCTATATCTGGTGCAAGAGCTAGGGTTGCTGGTGCTGGTGCACTTCTACAACCTGTTTCAAGTAAAACTCAGGTACTATTTTGCTCTTTGATAGGAAGAATTGGAAGAAAATTTCTTTTAGACAGTTGCTTGGATTGAAAAGGTCATGTGCATTAAACTTGCTGTTTTGTGGGTTCAATGAATATCTTTTCTGAGTGTCACCAGCAGACAAAATATCTGAATCTTGAAATAACCATTGATTGACATAAAGGTGGGATTTTGGATAGTTTGAATTTGCATGGTAATGTTACATCCCTCTGTATTGGACTTATACCTATCTCCATATATATAACTTGTTGGTTAAAGACCTTGAAACTCTACGGTGGCTTGATGGCAAAAGCATTGTTTTTACTGTTGCTATTATTTGGTGACAAATTCGAGAAGTTTTTGGATATTTTTCCACAGCTTGTGGACATTGTTATGAATTCTAGGTGGTGGAATACTTCTGGTATGATTGATAATAACCATAATTGGAAGGACTTTAGAATATTTTTAATTATTAGGATTGTTAGATGCGTAGTCCAAATTAGAGATGGTACTCAGATTTGCTATTTTCCATTTCAGCAAAAATATATAATTTTTATACAGAAATCAGCCATAAGAGCTGCAACACATTCATCAGTAGATGTTGTGTGTGCATCCCTCTCCTATATATGTAGCAAATGATTTTCTAGAATTTTTAGTTTGTCATGGGATTGGTGGCCTTAGGGTCTAACCAGAAGTCAACCATAACATAACATATTTTTCAACTTTTGCTATATGGATTGGTCTCTCAGATATAATTGGCACGATGCTGCATTTCTTTCAGTAGTCTATTGCTAAGATTTTTATATTTGGTAACAATACATTGTGTTTACTGAAGTGTAGTCACATACAGTTAATCTTAATACTTGTGCACTGACACCAATCATAACGAGACAAGATTTCAGATTTCATAGTAAAAATCTTTGGTGCTAGAAATCTGCTTATGTTCTTGCATTTTTTTCCTTCAATTTCTTTTCATGACTCTCAGTCGGTTCTTTTCTCTGATGACAATCTTAGGTTGTGATGAAACAAGCACAGAATGTTGCGCAGGCTGTTGTCAGGAGTCGGTCTTCTTTGTCTTCATGGTCTTGCATGGGCGCACGACGGCGGGTTGCCAGTACAGTTGCAAACTCAAAAGAGGATGCAGGTGATTCCTGCACTTCGAAGCGAACAAGCTCGGATACTCTTTTGATAAAACAACTCAAACTAGATACAGATGTCGATGGACTAGATTTCAGTTCCTCCCGGAACTCAGACAATGACGAATCGGAGGAAGATGAACCTACAAAAGCCGATGAAACTACTAGTGTTTCCATCGCAGAAGAGATGACTGAAGGTCAATTGTGGTTTGAACTGGAAAAGGAACTTCACAAGAGGGACTTAGCTGATAAACAAGCTCGAGAAGAGGAAGCGGCAGCTGTAAAAGAGATCACAGAGGAAGAGAACGTTATTCTCAAAGAAGCAGTTGAAAATCAGCAGCCATTATCTTCAGATGACTTGGAAAGGCACCAGTTCTTTCCTCCAGGTAAAATCATGCATATGGTTGCAATGCCGGTGATCGATCCTAATACTGGCGGGGAGATCTTCACCGATGACAATGTTGGCATCTACGAGACCCCAAGAAACCTGTACAGTAAGATTCGGCTTTCACCAACTATGATAAATGATCATTACATGCCTATGTACAAGAAGATGATGGAGTTACTAATTGAGAAGCTGGAGAAAGATGGAGAAGATGTTGATCATGACTGTACAATAGTATTATAAAAAGCTGTTTATATGTATTCCGATTGAGTACTTCATAGCTGAAGGCTTTCTATATTGAACCTTTAAGAGAGAGGTGTATATTTAACCGGTCACACACACGCACACACTATATAAGATCTGTAAATTACCTATAAATATTTAACTCTAATTTTTAAATATGCCCTTTTAAGTTAAATACTATTATTATATTTTTATGATTTATCTTTTATAAAAGAAAAGATTAGGGCTTGTTTGGTTTGGCCGTTTGTGCTGTTTTCATCGTTTTTTATTTTCCATGAAAACATAGAAAAACATGAAAACATGTTTGGTTTGCTTATTTTTGTGAGAAGGCGAAAAATGAAAAATGAGAAAATGAAAAAAAATATTTTCTACTCTTAAAAAATGATGATGGTATAGTTGTAAATAAATCACTCTAAAATTAATTATAAAAGTATCATGTTTGTTATTTTTTATTTTTTAAAATATATTTTTTAAAACTTTTATTATTATAAAAATATATAAAATATCATATTTGTTAATTTTTTATATTTTCAACTTTATAAAACATTATATTTTGCTATTTTTTATTTTTAAAATGTTACTTTTGTTATTATAAAAATATATAAAAATATCATTTATCGTTTTTATTTTTAAAATATATTTTCTTAAACTTTTGTTATTATAAAAAAATATAAAAATATTATATAAGTTATTTTTTATATTTTATATTTTATAAAAATACCATGTTTATCATTTTTTACTTACAAACAATTTTTATTTTCTGTTTTTAAAAACAGCAATAAATCAAACTAAACAATTTTTCAATTTTTTGAAAACGTAATATAAATCCTTTCCTTTTCACGTTTTCCACTTTTTCTCAAAAAACAGAAAACAAAGAGCCCCTTAACAATTTAGAAATTAGTTTCTTGGCAAATATAAAACCTATTTCATAATAACAGATACTTCAGTTTTTCAAATTTCACCCTATCACTTGCCAACCAATTATATATCATGAAAATAAATCAGCCATATAATTGTTTTTAATTTTGTATTGTAGTAATGGTGGGACCCTTCCGAAGAGAGGATCCTTCCAAAAATTGGCGGGTGGCCCACCTAAAGTAGGGCGGGGAAATCCACTCGCCTAATATGTGTGTTCGATAAACAGGGTGTCGGCACGACCCGCCGTCTCTAAACGATCATTGACGTGTCGCCTCTCACCCTGACAGGACGGGTTAACTCTCTAAGTTACGACCCCTTCCTATATATAGACACTGCCGAGAGGCGCAACTTCTTTATTCTCCGATGTGGGACTAAACTAAATTTAAGAAAAAACTTTCTGCACATGAATATATACAAAACACCCTGTAAAAGAACTCATACTAAAAATAACTCTGCTGGGTATATATGTAATTACAAAGTTTGCAGGGTTGTATGTGCAAATGCAACCATGAAAATTGGGGAACCCTGAAACATCAGACTCAAAGTTCCATTAATAATGTATCCATAGGTCATAAATATAGTTCATATATATATGATCAGTCTTCAATGACTAGAAAAATTCCAACCAAATTATTGAGAATTCAACAATGAGCTATTCATTTAGCTGCTCGAGTCATCCTCCATACCGACTCTTGAGTTCTTCTGGAGGTTCTTCTTCCATGATTCCTGATCCTCGGGAAGCCAAGTACTCCCGAATAGTTGTTTTCCGGTTGCTGATGAATGTGTGATCGAAGAAATTATCATAAGCATTTTCACCGAGATTTTTCGCCGCCAAGACACTGTAGAGGAAGGTTAGTCTTTCAGATCATGAGTATGTAACCTAGCACTGCCATGTTACTCTACAATGATGCACTTTCCATTTGAACATGCTTACAGTTACGTGTAATGATGAAGAGAAAAGATGGAAGTGGCAAATTATTACCAATGTCTAAGATAAACACGACAAGGCAAGATATCATCCCGCCAAATTTTATCTATATTGTATCTTCCGTATCGCTGGAAGAAAATTTCTTTGCTACCTGCAGATGTAAGGTTGTGACATCAGAGAAAGGAATGATTCAATCCATCTATTACAGAATAGAATTTTAAACATCCAAGGCACTCTAATGGAAAGAGCTCCCAAGAGAACCAAAATGCAAGAAATCCCAGAAGTCACAAATTTCAAGCAATAGGCTGTTTGAAATAGGGATCACAAAAACAACAGAACACATGAGTTGGATATTCATGCATTCTCAGTGAAAATGCTCACCTGCTGTCCTAAGCCAAGGACCAACCTAAAAATCTTGTGCTTAATTGGACATTTAAGGTTTCCCTAGTAGATGTTCATTGTTATTAGTGCATAATGTAATAATGTTTAGAGATTGTAATTGGTTGAAGAAGAAGCATGCTGATTGGTATTTTTATACTGTCATTATCAAAAGAAGCTACATAAAATGAGTTTCAACAGCAATATAAAGTAATTTGCAGCAAAAGAATTTAGCTACATTCAGAACTGACCAAGAGGGTCTTGAGACACCTGAGTAAATTTGCCGATCATCTCTGATGATACTTTTCCAAATATTCATACATTGTGCTAGTTAATGATGCTACATGAAGCACCACTCCAATTCCTATTACTGGTTTTATCTGATGCACAGTCCAACAAAAGACCATCACAAGAAAGCCAGTATGACATTCAGGTAACTCGACTTGCAATTCCAAATAGGTAATATATAGTAGGTAGGATATTGGATTTCAGAAGCTATACGCCCAACTTGCTGTATTTAGCATAAGAGTGTATTCCTATTTATTTCCTAGGGTTAATGTTAATAACTACTGAACCCTCGTTTGTATCATTCCCTATTTGCTAAACAATATAAAGGTTCTTTGCATTATACAATACTGTGAGATAACACAAACCTTTTAAATGCAGAAAAGAGAGTACCTTTACATCGGATGCAAAAATACTCATCATCACTATAACGAGCACAAATCACCTGAAAATATAATTCATCCAGGCACAAGCACAACGAGAAATAAGAACCAATAACACCAATAGACATAGATGGAACAAAGAAACACAAAATTAGCTCACAAGCACTTACAGCTGGTCTGGTAAAAGGCTTCCCTTCCAAGTCTTCAGGAAATGCCTAGACACAAACTCAATAGAAAGCAAAAACTCAGTGAGATCAAGCAAAAAGAGAATAGTCCCAAGAAGCAACCTCTTTTCCAAACAAATATAAAGACTCACAGCTAAAAATCTGAATTCATGTTCCCTCTCCATGAAAGCGGAGACCTACAACATCAACAAGGGCTCTCAATTAGTACATTTTTTTCACACAAAAAAAACCCTTGAAACTTCATAACCTTATAATACAAGATCCAAATTTTGCTATTAATTTATCATGAAAATCCATTGTTTGAAGCTAAAACATGTCCAAACTTTACAACATTCTACCAATAAAAATCCAATCTTTATCAGTAAATCCTGCCACTTCACGCCCTAAATGGAAAAAAAATCAATGAAAAACAACAATTTTACCTCTTCTTTCTTAATCTCAAACACAGTAACAACAAGCCATTCCCCCTCACATGGCTCCACGCTCAAGCTTGAAACCTCCTAAAAAAACCATCACATTATCAACAACAACATCCCAAAAAAAAAGCTCCAAAATACCAAGAACTCGATCGTAACCCCGGTGTCTGGACGAGCGATCCCTCGGTCATAGAAAATCGGCGCCACATGAGCGAAAACCCTCCGGAATCCCCGCAAAACCCCAACCCTGAAGTCCCTGAGTTCCGGGAATGTACTCCGCGCACTCTTCTCTACCAATTCAAGCATTTATTATTCAATGAGAGAGAGAGAGAGAGAGAGAGAGAGAGAGAGAGAGAGAGAGAGGATCGTACCGGAGAGAAGAGAGCCAAAGCCGCAGATAGAGAGGAAGCCATCAGGGGAGCAAAGAGAGTGGAAGTCGGCTTCAGTGTTTAGCTCGGTGAGATTACCGGTGGATGAATCGAAGGGTATCTCGGTGTCCATGGCCTCTGCTCTGTGAATCGATAAGGGTTTGGAGAGGGCCGGTAACCTAACGCGCCAGTGAGCAGACGAAGGTCCGGGGAAAGAACGGTGAAGGGAAGTGAGGTTCGGCCGAAAGGATAGCCGTTGAATCTTGATCCAACGGCGGGGATCGACTGAGATGAGGAGGGCATCGAAGAGAGAGTTGGAGAGCATGTCACGATGATGCTCGTGATCGATCGGGGACAAAATGAATTTTCAAAATCACATTTCAATTTTTAAATTTTATTAATTTTTTTTTGGATAATCACGATTGCTTGCAGAACCGGGCCAAATCTTTGAACTATCGAGGTCCGGGTTGATCGTCGGAGTCGATTGGATCGATATCGAGATTGATATAAATATTTAATAATAAAAAAATTATATTAAATAATTTATGAAAAATTATTTTAAAGTTATTATAAAAAAACTATTTTAAATAATTTATTAAAAAATATTATAAAAACTATTTTAAATAAAAAAAAGTACTATGTTGATGTTAAAATCGAAATCACCTTGAGATCAAGTCCCATCTCGCACCAATGGTTAAATTTATTTGGTTTTGAGGAACTGAAATGCAAGAGAATGATCCAAACACAAAACAAAGGGCAAAGAAGACCAAATTTATACTTTAGAAAAATCCCCATGAAATCGGGGAAAAACCACGGTGCTTTCATGAAGCAAATTCACTATGATTCCTTTGAGATTACAAGGATTTGGAATTTGTGGAGAAGAGATGGAATGATCCGGAGATTTGGGGGTGGTGAGGAAATCACCATAAAATAATAGAAGAGAGAGAGAGAAATTCTCCAAAATGGCGAACTTGTGTGGTTCTCCCAATGTCCAAAAGTCCTTGAAATGATCTTACGCACCCTATTTATAGCTTTGAGGTTAGGCGTCCAAGTTTTCTTGACCCGGATGTTAGCGGTGTGCCGGTGGAAGTCTTAGAGGGTTTTGGATGCTTAGGTTATTCTTCTTCCTTTGCAAGTTTGGTTTTAGTGGAAGACCATTTTGGAAGAGCCTTGTGGAAGAGTGTCAGAGAAGACCTTGGCTGAGTAGAGCATGCAGTAAAAACTTGGTAGAATAATGGAGACTTGGCGAGCTATGAAGCTATGAGAGTAGTCTTGGCTGAACAACAAAGTGCAGAGTAATCTTTGTTAAACAATAGAGTGCAGAGTAATCATGGCAGATCAACGGTATTGGAAGAGCAGCAGTAGAGTTGGCCAAACAACGATTATTGGAAGAAGCAATGATAGGGGTTTGGCGATGCTTGATGAGAGTTGGCCGATCAATGTTGAAGAGCAACAATAGAGTTAACAACTCTTCTAGAAGGTCGACCTTGAAGCTCTTCCCTCTGTGTGGTTGAGTATCGGGTTGGGATACTTTGGATCCAAGTAGAGTGATTTGGATCACGATTAAAAGGGGCACTGTAGCTCTTCAGCGTGGTTGGGTGAATGAAGGCCACATATTTTCCACTTTACCCTTATCATACTATTTTTAAATAATTTAATATTTGAAAAATAAAAATAAAAAATAGCGAGGTTCATTTGGTTCATCTCGGTTTAATTGCTTATGCGGTTAATTCTGAGAACCATGGCGGTTCACTTGATTATTTACGGTCGGACCATAGGTCAGTCGGTCCCGATAACACTTCCTGCATAGTAGTAGGAATGGGGGCATAAGTAAAAAAATATATATATTTTTAAAATACCTATATAAAGATCCTTTTATTATTATTATTATTATTATTATTTTGATAAAAGTGGAGTAACGCATTCATTGATTAGAAAACAAAGCAAAAACTATTGGCATAGTTGTGCAATATACAAGCAAGGTCCTCCCTCAAGAACCACCCATTTGGGGCCTTAGGACCCTATTACAAATCAACTATTCCAATCCCTCTTAGGGATGGTCTTCAAAATCCTCTCCTGGTGATCATCTCTTGTGAATGCCAGACTTCGCTTGACTATAGACTCCATCACGGTCAGCTTTGGTCATTTGGTGGCATGATCTGCATCAAACCAAGAGAGCATTAAAAAAAATCAATATCTCAGCTTAATTCCTAAGAAACATATCTATCATAGAAGCATTTTCGATCTCTTTCCATTCATAAGCTCCAGGTTGTTGCCAAAGTTAAGAGATTCCATCCTAAGTGTATATCCCTTAGTAGGAGATAAGCCACTATAGAGGCTCCCCATAGATCTTGTATCGTGCTAGGTTACAGCAGTTAGGTGTGGAAGTTGTGTGAAGTGGTGCCGGATCCATTCGAATATGGGCATGTGATGAGGAGGTGATGTCTCATCTTATCGTTCATATAGGTAGCATTGAGTTCTTGTACCTCTCCATCGTCTTCTGTAAAAGTTGTTTGGCACCAAAATCTTGTTATCCTAAGCAAGCCAGGCAAAGACTTTGACTTTTCAGTGGGCATGGTTGTTTACAGAAGTCTTGCTTAATGTTGGGCCATAGCCCACCATCCATTATGAACTAGTATAATGAGTTTATAAAATATGCCCTTGTTGTGGTTAGGCTCCATCTCATTACGTTACCATTCCCTACTGTTCTCCCCTATATTCTTGTAATCAGCTTTTGTAGCTGGTCCCACCCTCCAATAGTTAGGGGTCCCTTCCTTAGTGGGTAACCTCCGAAGCTTATCAAGCTCTTAGCCTCATTGAGGGTAGCAGATGGACGACTTATAAGGTATGCAAGGGCTAGGTGCCATGATATATTGGGATCACTCGTCTATCTAGTTATCATGCCAAAAGTTGACTAAGTCCCCCCGCCTGATGTGGTTATGATGTTTAGTAAAACTGCCTCCTTATGAATTGATATGCCTTTCTCAGTATTTTATAGCAGATGTTGGCTTCCCTTGTTAGTAGTCTCCACTACCATTTACCCAGCATTGCAGTATTAAAGGCTCTTAGATTTAAGATGCCCCACCCCCCATATTCCTTGGGTTGACAAATCCGGTCCCAATTGACTAAGCTATATGCTCTGGTCATCCTTTCCGTGTCGTTCCATAAAAAGTTCCTTAGTATCTGATCTATCTGTGTACCACCCATTCCGGTAAATGGTAAATAGATAGCCAATAGTTTGGAATGGGCGAAACTACCGAGTGATTCTTCACCTGAGTGACAACATATGTCATTTCCAAGAACTGATTCTGGTTTTTTTATTTTAGCGTTGAGTGTCTTCTAGTCCGCCTTCTTTGGTTTGTAACCTGATATTGGTATGCTTAAGTAGGTAATTAGTAACGATCCGATATGACAATTCATAATACTGGATGGTTCTTGTGGGGGTATGGTCGACTATGTTGATTGGGATAAGGAGGCTTTTGTCAAAGTTGATTTTGAGCCTAGAAAGTCCCTCAAAAATATAGAATAGCAACTTCAGGTTCCTGAAGTGGGTCTTGTCCCTAGTACAAAGGACGAGAAGGTCGCCGTCAATACTGAAGCTAGGTTATTTCCTCATCTTCATCGGATACCTGGCAATATATTTCCCCTCGCTGCTGAAGATAACATCGTGCTAAAAACATTCGATGTAAAGACAAACAATAGGGGTGATAATGGGTCACCTTGGCATAGCCCTCGTTTGTGTCTCACATACCCCATTGATTGGTCGTTGATGAGGAATTTTTTCTTTAGAGGAGCGTAGGATACTTGTAATCCAACTTATCCATCTCAGGCCGAAGCCCAGGGCCTGGAAGACATTATTAGGAAATCCCAATCAAGCATGTCGAATACCTTTGAGAAGACTATTTTGATTAGTGTCACATTTGAATTACTTTTCTTCATTTTGAAGATTAGCTCCTCGATCGTGACTACAATATCTTGTATGTATTTGCGTTTGATAAAGGTTGTTTGTGTGTTGTCCACGAGTTTGTCAATCACCGTTCTCCACCTGTCGGGTAAAACCTTTGTGATTATTTTCATAGAGCAGTTGAGTAAACTAATGGGCCTAAAGCCCGTGATTGCTGCCGTGGAAGACTTTTTTGGGAACTAATAGGATATGGACCCAATTTAGATGCTCTAGATCCTCTTGCCCATGGTAAAGGTCCTCAAATACTCCTATCATGTCTTCTTTGATAAAGTTCCAACCTCGTTGGTAAATTGTCATAGGCAAGCCGTCCAGGCCTGGTACCTTGTCAGGGTTTAACTCTGACACACGCCAATCCACACTTGCCGTCGGTGTGAATGTGTCATCCTGATGTTGCAAGCTTATTCTCTTCTTGTGGGCGAAGAGGTGCCCCCAGTTTGTAGTGTATCTCAGATCCCTCTTAGAGCTAAAAATTTGTGTGTAATGTCGGGATATTACAACCTTGACTTCTTCTTGTCCTACCCTAGTGTGGTTTGGCTCCTCCAGCCTGTGTATCCAGTTTAGGTTTCTTTGCTCATTGGCAATTACGTGGAAGAATTGTTTATTTTTGTCCCCTTCCCTTAGCCAAGTTACTCAAGAGATTGCCTCCAATAGGCTTCTTCAGTTGTGATTGTTTTCTCATACACCTTTTGTAGTGTATTAGCCTCATGTTTCTCCTCGTGGGTTATCGTCCCTCCCTCCTTCTTGTTGTCTATGCTTTCAAGGTGTGTAGTATCACCTTCTTTCGGAGACCCTCCTCCTTTTGTTTTTGGACTTGCTATCTCCATAGCCATTTTCTTAACAAGACAATTTTCTTGGACACTACAAAGGTTGCTCCCCCTGTATAGGATGCTCCTAACCACTAGGTTCTTATCATCTCCTAAAAGCCCTAAGCTTTTCCCCAGTGTCGGTTGAAACAAAAGAGGTGATTTCAGAGGTCATGTAGCCCACACTCCGATGCGATGGGGACGTGATCTAATATGATCCTTGGTAAGGCATATTGTCACACCCTTGGAAAGTTTTGCACCCATTCGGGGGATAAGAGGAAGCGATCCAGTCGTACTAGTGTAGGATTTGTTCTACCATTTGACTAAGTGTATTTTCTTCCTTGCAAGGGGGGTCCCAATGTTGTAGATCCTCAATCAGGTCATCAAAGTCCTTCATGTTTTGTGTACTATGTTGGTCCCCATTACAATCTTCCTTTGCTCTTGTCACATTGAAGTCCTCGCCTATCATCCACAAGCCGTCCCATCTCGTCCTTATCAACCATAGCTCCTCCCAAAATAATCTCTTTAGTGCTCTTTCACATGGCCCGTAGACTGTGGTATACATCCATCTTTTGAGGGTTGTTCAATCCCCAAATATAGCAATTATGTTGAACCTATCAACATAGCTGTTGATTAGTGTAGAATATCTATCATTCTCTACCATTTCTACCATATACAACATCCACCTCTTGTGTTGTCATCTAGAAGGACCAGTCTCTCTTTGTACATGCTTTCCTCGATAGTCCTCCATAGTCTATTGTCGATAAAATCCAGTTTTGTCTCTTGTAGACAGAAGACGTCCGACCTTTGTTAGCCGATGTTGTCTCTTACGAGAAACCTATTCTTTCTCTTTTTGAGGCCCCTTATATTCAAGGATATTATCTTCATTAGGAAACTAAGTGATAACCCTGAATGATATTATATGGTCATAGGTGGCAAATTTCGGTTACTCACGCTTCCCTGTTGCTAACCTCTCAATCTTCATCAGTTTCATGTGTGCTATGTAAGTGTTAATTTCTTCTACTTTACCCAAGTCTACTCTCGCCATTAGAGCCGTCGATATAAGTTCCTTATCATGCCAATCAGTTAAAGTAAGAGGAGTATTAATGAGGGCTAAGACAATACCTTCTGAGTCGATGCGGTCTAGTCTGCGCTTCCCTTTGGGGGTTGTTGCCCTTACTTCCTCTATGGCTTGAGGTGGTTTGATCTTTCTTGACCTTCCTCTTTGGCGTGGTGGATCTCCTCCCTTTGCCCCAGAGTTTGTTTTCCTCTCTTGTTTGCCTCCCTGTAGCTTCTATGTTTCCTTCTTTGGATTTGAATCTTCTTTATCTTGCTTGTTTCGTATGACTTCATGTCTTCTCTGATATGAGTTTCCAGCCCTCATTGATGTACTTGAGTGAAATCCTGCTCAAGTCCAGGTTTCCTTGGTTGACAAATTCCATTATATGTTATCCTTGACAAGTTCGGGGGGTAGGAGGGTCACTTGAGAGGCTTGAAAGGCATGGGATCACTTTGGAAGAGCTATTACTAGTCCCCAAAATCAACCTACTATTGTTGGGGTTTAATGGGTCATCCTCGGGGGCGGGCTGGAATGATTTGTTCAGCAAGCAGCTTTAGGGCCCGTACGAGCTTGGGCCATCGCCTCTAGCCTAAGAGCGTTGTGGCCCGCCCGTCTCCTCCTTGGGATCAATTCTCAGGTTACTCTTCGATCTAGTTTTATCTTGCCCGCTCGCACAAGGTGTACCCCCTCCTCTGTTTCAGGTCCGCTCGCATGGTGTATCGCACCTTGTTGATGCATTGGGTTCCCCCTCTCTGCATGTGGTTCACGCGCACCACACTCAATTACGTGCCCTCGGGTAGGGTTAATTCCCTTCCTTGTCATGGCTGAGCTAGGAGCCTCACCGATTGAAACGTGTCTCGTTCCCTCTTCCTTTTTATCGGGTATGACTTCTTAGCGGTCAATTAGCTTTCTCCTCGGCGGTGTCCCTCCCTGATCAAGATTCCGGTCACCGGGCGGTCCCCCAATCCATTCTCCTATCTGTCATCCTCCACGAATGCTCCCTTCCCCTTCTTTTGTTGGGTGAATCTCATTGCTATCTCCCCTTTGTTCCGCCCGGAGCTCATCCCCTCCTCTTGTCGTCGTTTCCTCCGCGGTAGAGGCTTATGTCCTTCCTCCAAGTCAATGTCGATCCAATGTTGTCGTGTGCCTATGTTGCAGTAGATGGTGCATAGCATATCTCGACTTTGTCGAGATCTGCTGTCGCAAGAATGTCGCTTCTTGAAATACCACTCCTCTCTCATCAACGTATATGATGTCACCAACTAGCTTAAGCGCCCTTGTAGCGATGTCTTGGTTCTAACAGAACGACGTGAGGCGGTGGACTTCCAACCAACGTACTTCTCCCTATGCTTTGCCCGACGTCCAAAGGTCTGACGTCCAAGGCTCGAAGGACAAGGAGAAGTTCGGTAAATGCAGTTCGCCAGCTACTTCGATCTCTCGGGCATCATCTGTCGTTCTACAGGCGACATTGTACCTCTTGTCTTGGAATTCCCTCGCCGTCCAACACCAGTCCTCATCCAATGTCGTACGCAGTGTTACTAAAATCTTCTTCCCATCCACCATGCCACGTCGGATCGCCGTTACTATTGCCACGATAAACTCCTTTATCTCCTGTTTTCCCCTGATCATCTTGTTGTCTAGTGCGTGCAAGCGAGATTAAGTTGGCCTCAGGTTCCACCATGGTTGTACTTAACGCCGACTTCTTTTTGTCAGTATTCTTCACTGTCGGTCGCGTGGTCTCATGATGCTCGCTACACTCCTCCCTCGGCACAGTCCGACGTGTGTCCCTCACCGACGATGTTGGGTGACTCCCTCTTTCCCCTCGTAGCAGGTCAGTTGCTGGAGTTTCGATCTTGTAGTCCTTCTTGCACTCACTGGCACGATGGCCCACTCCCTCGCACCTTCGATAAGTGATCGTGCATTTGTAGTCATCGGCCCAGTGCCCCGGCCTTAAGCACTATCCTCATACCTGCATCGACCCTATCGAGGTATGGCCGAGTGGAGAGGAACACCAATTCTAGTGTTGTTGTTAGGGAGGTTGGCAATCGCGGATACTCTTCTCCATCTCTTAAAGTGGACCTCCGTCCATGGTACCTCGTCGGAGCTAGTGATGTGAGACTCCCGTGGTGTCCACAATGGTTCTCCTATGAAGCTACCTAGGTCTTGACCAATGACCACATCGTTATATATTGGTGTTCTTTGTAGGGGGGCTTGTCCCTGATACCTTGCCCCGGGAGGGTTTTCGATGCTACTGGCCAATAATCGTTGTTGGTTTGTATATATTCTTGATGCTTCAGTTCTTTGACAAGACCCTTTTATTTTATTTAGCGAAACCCATTTTATTAAAACATATAGTTAAAAAAATATATATTATATTATATAATTATAGCAAGTGTCTTTCAGCTGTTGGATATATTGTACAAAGAATGTATATTTTAATTTAGAAGTACAAAGTTTGCAATTAGTAAATTTAAGATTCAAAAACTTGGGATGAATAGAGGCTAAGTACATGACTTTTTCTCTTATATATATATAAAAAAATTTATAATTATAAGATTTCCTAGGGGTTGCAAATTATGAGAAAATATAAAACATATTTATCAGAAACAAAATTCCATGCTGTTGTTTGAATTAGTATCCAAGCTTCACTTAACCTGCCAAAAGACAATTTGGAGCAAGTGTTGTTGGCTATATGCTCCACCATTGTAATGCAGACAATTGATTCCTTGATGTAAAATCCAAATATTGTGCCAAACTGAGGATTTGATGATGTTTGCATCCAAGAAAAGATTCAAATGATTTTTGAATTTTTTTTTCTTTTTGGAAATTTTACTCAGTTTTTGTGCTTGATACTGTGAATGATAAAGATATGAGCATAAAATGCAAGGTCAGCTCAAGAACAATGGAAGAAGAGGCATATAGCTGAGCAATCATCAACTGCTATGCCTTTTCTTTTCCCTTTTCCATGCTCGGACGGCACATTCAACCAACCGTTTTGCTGCTTTGCCTCTTTCTTTGGTTGAGGAGACAATTTGAATCGCTTCTTGGTTGGAGACAACATCCCAAACCTGAAAGACAATGAAAACAAATATCGTTAGAACCTCGGAGATGGACCCGATGCAAGGTTTACTTACACAGAATGAAGAGAAAGTCGGTTTTCCTGAATTATGCAACCCTTGCACATGATAAGTTGAAACAGTAAAATCTATAATTTCGCTATCTTTCGTGGATACGTCAAATCCATGGAAGCAAGTTAATTTTTTAGTCCAATCCGTTGGCACATTTCAAACATATTTAAAATAAAAGGATGCTTCTAGCTTAGAATGACACTTAAGTAAGACTAAGATTTAGGACTCACCCCATCAGTTGCAAGCACAATGAATTGATCTTTGTCAGTAATGTTCCTTTGATTTACTTCAGGGACGGATATGAGGCCATAGTCCTTGATGCAGTAGTCACCAAATGCTCTAGACATTGCCAAGCCCGGAGATTCCCCATTAGGTAGCCATACCCTATGAACACCAGGCTCATCTACTTGACAGAACACCCGGCCCTTGCATTTGGTTTATGCGCTCAGCCTCCTCTACAGTAATTGATCTTAAATGAGTCGAGCTATGGAATTGTATAATTGAAAACTTTGTAATCTAGATTCAAGTTGAAGTGAATGAAAACACAGATACTTACGAGGCAAATTTGGTTTTAAAATCAATAGTGAGCTGGACAGGAACCAAGTCACCATCATCAGAAGTCGTTGCCAACACAGCCCGTGAGTCACCAACATTTGCTATAAACATGTGTTCACCCTAAAAAGTGCGTGAGGAGAGAAGGTTAATGTCCATACTGTTGAAAAATTCAATTGTCATAAAAGAGATATTTTGGAGCATAAACCAGCCGCCAATGCTATCACCGAAGTCACAAAATAAACATAAATTCAGAATTTTTGAGAAACAATACTACATAAGATAGATATTAGGTTATATGATGATCTTCTTCCAAGTAAGAGTCATGGGGTGATATTACTTGCCTCTAGTTTACAGGCAATAACATTCAATAATCAATGGAAAGGTATTTTCAAATATATATACCTGCTTCTCAAAAAAATCACAAAGACAGTTGATGTTATTGGATTCTCTGGTTTCCATTAATAGGGAAATAATAGATTTTTATAGCACAGAAAGGAAGAGAATTGTGTTTCTAGGTGAGAGAAACAAAGGGGAAAATAGATAGTCTACCTAAAAATAACGATCATTATTTTCATTTCTCGTCAATATGGCACTTTGCCATTTGTTAATTTTCTAAAAGACATCTCAGGACATGTAGACTTTCACCAAGTCCAAATAAGATTAAACTAAATGAGCTTATCGTTCCAGCCACATAATTTATTAAAGTTTCATGGTCAGAAATTAACCACCAATAAGAGATGGTTAGCATTAATTAAGTGGACGAGATAAAATACTCTAAAACAACAGTAGAACATATTCTGGTCCCAAGATGGACTTCTACAGATGGATGCCGATAAGCTTGCGAGAGTTACAGCTATCAAGAATGTGCGTCATCTGAGAGGTCCCATAAAACTATTTCCAACTTCCTGCTTTCATTTAGAAACATAAACTAAAGCAAACCATTATTGATAAGGTATTAATTTATTAAATCAAGCAATCATGTTACACAAATACAAAGGGAAGACGGTATTAAATGTAACAGAAGATAATGAGAGAAGATTCATATACATTAAAATACTGCAGCAGAGTTAAAAAAATCTTATCAAACCTTATCAGATAAATTAAAATTCATTAATTAAGATGCAATGGAGTAGGGTTCATACTTGTTTAACAATAGTCAGAGCTGTGGTTCCACTGTTGAAGGCATCAAGACTGCGGTTCACCGAGAGCTCCCTGTCTATGGTTGCACAAGTCCTGATGTATGACTGCTTCCAAATGTCAAACTTTGCCTTATCAGGCACGACGGAAGCAAGAGCAAGAGCCTCCCTGCCAGTTGCAAAGTAGAGCTGGAGGAAGGGATTCTCTGACCCTTTTGGATACAAAGTGTCCCCAAGGACCATGGCCATCGAAGATCCCGCAAAAAATCATGTCTTCTTGGCATCCAAATTCCTGTTAGCCACATCAAAGTAGCATGGATATCAGTAAGATAAAAAAAATTCAGGAATCTGAGCAAACATCTCTAATAAGATCGGTACCAAAAAATATTCAAAAGCAAAAATAAAAATAATACAGACACATTTAGTTGTCAAAAAACCAAGTTGAATGTAAAAGATCATCTTTTTCTAGAATCTGTAACACCTTAATTTTGCTCAATTTGCAAGGCCAAATTAATCATCAGATGCACAAAACTTCAATTTGCCAGTAAGCAGTGCAGCTAAGCCACAGATTGGCTCTCCGTGGACAGTCAAAAACCAAGTTTTATTTCTCAACACTGAAAGAAAAGAAAAACCAAAGAATAAAAGAAACAGTCCACACATGATTTGGTAACAAAGCACCAAGATGAAAACATGAGATTATTATCACAATAAAGATTGGAGAAGAGAAAGAAGTACCTTCCATTGTTGAGACAAAAATCAAGACTTCTTCACAAAATCATCTACCTAGAACTCACTTCAGAGAAACTAAAGAAACAACTCACAAACCCAATCTGTTGGCCAATAAACCAAGGTAACAACAATCTAATCCCCTAAAAAAATAGAAAACAAACAAGTAGCTCCTATCACTTCAAATCCAAGAACAAAAATTCCTTCAAAACCAAAAACAAGGAAAACAGGGCACAAACATGAAACTCTTTCAACAAAACAAGTGAGTAGATTTTCAAACCTAAAACCCTAAAGTCGAAAACTTTGTTAAAGAAAGAGGCACTACCTCCCAAACAATGAAGCAATCCTGGTTGATTCCCTTCTCCCCTCTCTCTGTGAAAACATCGACACGAAGCTCTTGGACCCCGAGGCCCTCATCATTCCCGACGACCTCAATATCCTCTCATTCCTCCTCGCCTCCTTCGCCATAGCATCGGCGGCCTCCCTCCCCCCTCCCTCCGGCGACGTCACCCACCCTTTCCCGCCCTACAACGACTTCGCCAGGCCAATCAACATCGAAGAAAAATGCCTCATTTTTAACGCCGACCCAAAACCCCAACCCCAACACAACAAAGCTACCATCATCGCAGGGATTAGAGAATCTCTCTCAGAGCTCGCCGGAGTTTAAGGCAGAGCTCGTCGGAGTTCCGGAGAGCTTCGAAGTCTTCTTTGAATGCCTTCCACTCCATTCTCCAACTCCTCTTTGCTTTCTACCTCGTTCTCTCTCTTATTTATACTCGCCAGGGACTTATTAGAAAAGTCACGACATTCCGAGGGTTTTTTCGTAAAACATATTCATGCACATAATGACCGTTATACCCCGGTATAGATTCAGAAAGCGCGGGAGAATGGAGGGTAATTTTGTAAACTTATTCGATGCACGGTCTTAGCATCATGTGGCTGAAAATCACGTAGGTAGGACCCACCGTGATATATTTCTTAGTACTAAAAGTGACACGTGGCGCATGCGGTGGGGATTTCTAGTTACTCTGTCCTCACGTGAGGGGTTTAAACTAATGAATTTTATTTTTTTAATTTCTGATATTTTAAAGAATAGTAATACAACCTAATTATTTTTAAAAATCAATAAAAAAATTGAGATACTTTTAATCAACAAGTTGTTTTAAAATTGGTTTTTTTGTTGTCTGAAATCATAAATTAAATACAAGTGGATTTATTGATTAATGGATTATGTCCGATTCTCCCTATAACTAATTTGATTAATTTTATTCATAATTTGTCACGTTTAATTTGAATTTGTGAAATATATATTTTTTATATTCAAAGAACAAGACATATGATTATAAATGTAGCTTTTTCTATTTTTGTTCTAATCTCATCCCATGTGTTTCTCTATTTAACAATTTTTTTCACAAATTTGGATGAACAAAGAAAACTTTGTTAATTATAAAAATAAATTAATTAAAAAACACTTACTTCATTGGTCGGTGGAATTTGTCCCAAAATGGAAGTTAATTAGGCCACCAAACCTACTCACTTAAATTAATCAAATCAACAATTTGGAGATCACTTTAACTTTCAAATCAACTGCCTCTATTTACCTACTTATTAAATAAATAAAAATTAGTAGTAGTAGTAGCAGCATTTTGTACATACTCTTAGAAAAAATTAATATTTTTTGATAAATGTAGATAAACCACTTTCATTAATAGAATTAAAGGATTTAAAAGTATTATATAGAAGATATTAATATTTACACTCCAAGTTTGTGCAATTTTTAAATTTTAATTTATACTTTATTAGAATCTTGATTTTATATATAAACTTTCATATTCACCACACTAAATATTAAAGCCAAAAAAAAAAAATTAAATAAATGAAATTAAAAGTATCATTAAGAAAGCATCGCATAGCAGTTGGAATTATATTTTCTGACCAAAGAGAAGCTTGTTATATTTTTTATAAACTAATGTAATTGTCTTTAAAAAAGTCTTAAATTTATAAAAAAATGAGTATGAGATAATAGAATTTTGTCCACTTTAGACCAGCGCATCACATCATATTTAACATTTTATGCATGTAAGTATCTACCTAATGACCATTATTAGATTATTTAATCAAGCATTAAGATACTATGGGCATAGGTATGATCAATGCATGGAATATATATATTTAGAAACTTATTTTTGCATATATACCCTATAAAACATCAAAATTGCATGTATACCCTTAATACCGATATTTTGGCACATAACTCTGTCATATGGTATTTTTGAAACTATTTGGTGAAATGTTAGTCAATGAAATAAAGAGAAATTGATCTACAATACCACTTGTTATTTTTGTTTTGAGACAGGGACACATCAAAAATTTATAAAGATGGTCTTTTTTTTTTTTTTGACTTTTTCAAACAAATATGTCAACCGAGTGAAATTGAGGCACATTTATAGGTTAAATAATTTACACTTCACATCTATTTCCATGAGTCTTTATTTCACGCTAAACAAATAGACCGATAATACAAACATATAAATTAAAATTTCTTTACATAAATACCTCTACAACGACACGTCGCATGATCACAAACGCTCGGATGAAGGCTTAACTATCAGCATAACCAGCTTGATTATCCACCGGTGGAGAATAGCTTTCCAAAAGGCCTTAGAAAGTTCTCAAAGTTGGCAACTAGCTGCTTCTAGCTTGACATTCAGCTACCTCTGAGCTGGTGTCATGTTGTCTCTAAACTAGTAGCTAATTGTCTCCTAGCTGGCCAACGATCTCAGGATTAGGACCTCAATACCTTAATTGACATTTTATTTTTATTTGGTATGCTATCCAAGGCAGCTTACTAAGATTGGTTTGTATACTTTCGTGCATCACTTACTCTAATCCTCTCTCTCTCCTTTGGGAAATCTTTGACTTGGCGAGTGCACGAAAGGGACCTCACTTCTCTACTCTCTATAGATCCTTCTCCCGATAAGGCGTGATCTTTGAAGGTCCGATCTCTTATGAGCATGGAAGTGTTCATCACTAAAAGGCTTCGTAATCATTATTAACCTCTTCTTACCCATTAATCCAAATCTTAGCAGATCTCGATATCAATAATTTACAACCTATACCTCTACTACTTAATTTTTTGTTCCTTAAATCTATATACGAGTTTATTTTGTTCATGAACTACAAAAACTAAAGACCAAAACTACTTATTTTTCACTTAATTTAAGAACAATCCACGGTGCCCTCTATGAGACCTTGTACCTTAGGTTGCCTTGGGTTGCTTTAGGTGTTATGCTTACTTTAAAATCACATTAAGTTGCATCTATACTTTTGCACCCAAAATACACACTAAGTTGCACTCTCCCAATATACTTTGGGTTTGCACCTTAAGGCAAAATGCCTTGGGTTTTAACCCAAAGTTTCCTTCTAGATTTTACCGCTATTTAAACTATATATATATTCAAAGGTGTAATACTCAATTTAGCCACTCTATTATACCCCATTTCAGCGACTTTTAGGTCCTCTATTATAAATCGTTCTACCCTTTTTCTAGTATTTTCACGATAGGCAAACTTCAATCCCTCTCTCATATTATAATTTGAGCTTTTTTAGTCCTTAGGAACTGAAATTTCTTAATCATGGAAAATATAAGGACCAAACAAGCTCAATTTATAATAGAGGGACCTAAAATCACAAATCAGTATAATAAATGAACTAAATTGGGTATTAGACTTATTCAAAAACATAAAAAGATAAAAATGTTGAGAAGATTTTTAGACAAACAAACAGCCACATTCCAACAAAATAGGCAGAGATCTGAAAGAGATTGAAATGATGCACCGACAGAATTAAGTCATCCAGCAGCACCGACACTGACACCAAAAGAGAAGCTAAAATGGTTTGTTTCTCCCACTATTCCAATATAGACTTTTTCAAAAAATATAGATCATATTTACATATATATCCTCACAAAACACAGATATTTGTCATGTTTTTTAAACACAGTTTTTCCATCATTTTTTATTTGTTAATTTTGATAATAAGTAATATTTTTTTTTAAAAAAATCAATTGATATATATACAGTAATATTGTTGGTGTTGTGTAATGCAAATATGATATTCTAGAGGGTATATAGACAATTATGTGCTCTTTTTAAGCGAGTACAAGACTCCACTAGTGTAGGGTCCTATTTGTAAAACTATATACTAACCTTTCAGGGAATACATGCATTAATGCATATATTATTAATAAAACTACATCAATATACCCTTGCAGGGCACTTATGTAAAAATATTAGTGTTATAGGTAGCTACAAGTAATTTCTTGTTTTGCAAGGGTATATACATAATTATGATAGTTTTATCACCATATACTTTGAATTGAAATATAATAATAATAATAATAATAATAATAATAATAATAATAATAATAATCATTCATCTCATTTTCATTAATTTGTTATTAGTGATGTGTAGGAGACAAATGTATGCATTTCGATTAGGGTTTTATTCTATGGTTATGATTCTACCAGATATGTCTTTTTCATTCCGTCAAAAATCACTGGTTTGTCAAATACACTAGGTCTTAAGCACTTGACTTCTTGGTCTTCTAATTTCAGTAGTTTCCAAAAAAAAAAAAAGAAAAAGAAAAAAAAAGTATGGTGGAGGTTTGCAGCCCTAATTATGAAGGAATATGTGTTTCTGATGCAAGTTGCATATGAAGATTATGGAATAGATACTAAATAGTAAAAAGAAGAAGAAAAAAAATTTATGGTGGAGGTTTGTAGCCCTAAGTAGGGCTATGAGATCGAATTGAATGAAGGGATATGTACTTCTAATGCAAGTTGCATATGAAGATTATGGAATTGGTCCTAAAAAGTATGGTGGAGGTTTGTAGCCCTAATTAGGGCTATGAGATTGAATTGAATGAAGGGATATGTATTTCTAATGCAAGTTGCATATGAAGATTATCCAATGGCACTAAATTTGTACAAATTTATCAATCTAAGCTACCAAGTAGGATGCCAATTGCTCCACAACAGACCAAGATTGAGACAGGACATTCTCCAACAACCACCACCACAATGATTTTAAGTAAATTACATTTCTAGCAACCCAAATTGAAAAACCACACAACTTCAAGACCCTTCCCTAGTCAATACAATGTACCAATTCAAACTTTGATATTCCAAATTATGAGGAAAAAAGAGAGAACCTGAGAAATTGGAAGTAATCAAAATTGCAGAATGGCCACTAGGATTTGTTCCCCATCTTTGGTGATTTTGAATTTTCACTTCATGAGTGCTGCAAACACATGACAAATGGATCAGGAAAGGACTGAACATAGTCCATGAGTGCATAAAGAGAGCTTTCATTTTTTTTTTTTTTTGATAAAATGTAGATAAGCCGCTAAAAGACGTGGTGGGCTAACCAACTTTCATTGCGAAAGTTGGTCAGAGCTTCAAAATAAGCTGGAATTCTCATGCCATGTACTGTGCATCAGAAAAGTTGTAAAAACAAGTGGGCATCCACCAGCACCAGTACCACCACCAACACCCACCATTTGCAATTGATAGATATATCCATCCAATCCAACAATGCTGATAATCTAAGGCCAACGACTTTGTGGCATTACTGTTGGATCTCTTTCTGCAAAAGGTTTCATAAGATTCTCCACCCAACAAAAGCATGAGAGCAAGAAAGACCAAGAGTTCTCTTGAGTCTCCATGGCCAAATCTTTTTCAATCTAATTTTTCAAATGAAAGAAATGTACCGACATTTCACATGGTGCTATCTAATCTTATTCTTGCAGCTCATAATATCTCTAGATTAAGTTCAGAATGATGGGCGACCGACGTCATAGGAAGCAGTTAAGCAGAGGTTGTCATGATATGTATTTAAATTCACTGTTTATTAAATCTAATTTTGTTATAGTTTTGTTACAGCAATCAAAACTAGGAATGTGTTCTTTACTTATATCAAAATGCAGTTCTGTGCTCAAGAGCAAATTAATTAATGAAATGTGAAACGGAAGATAATAGTAGAAAAATGCGTAGAAAAAGCAACACACTAATTACCTGTGACTTTCAGAGCATGGCAGCAAACCAGGTGGTTGAGTTTGGATATCATTCATTACCTGAGAAAAGTATTAAGTGGGCCACATAAAGTCTAGATTCCCCAAAAGCAAAGCAAACATGGTGTTGAAAGGCATCATTTTTCATTAATGCACAAGTTGACACTCTGGTAGTTCAGGCCAACAAACATCAAAAGCCATGAACAGTAGCTCACAAACATTATTAACTGAAGTCATTACCAGAAACAATATAGATTAAGTTGCTTTGGATCTCATAAGTTCAGTTTCAAATTTTTCTCAGAAGCTGCAGGGATTGGATGAGTAGAGATTAAGGTCGATGCCGTCTACGTTCCTCCCTACACGTGCTTGCAAGATTGCCTGTGAAGTGAGGTGACAGAATTCAAAGAAAAATGTCAAAAGGCAACAAGGAATATGAGATGTTGATTTGAAAGGAAATAAATGGGTCATCTGTGGCTTTACATCATTATCTGATTGGATGAGAAGTTCCCCAATAAATTGGTAGACAGAGCCAATACGAAAACTGTTGCCCCTCAAGTGTTGTGTATCAATTTTTAGGGCTGGTCCCTCCATCAGCACATAATAGCAACAGCAGTTTCCACACTGTAAACTTGTAGCCTATTGGCAGAAAAATGAAAAGAATCATTAAGTTTATCGACTTCAATTCTTCATTTCAACATACAAACAATCTGGAGGTCTACCTTCAGATGTTAACTTTAAGTGACTTACTTTTTAGTGGAATGTAGGAGAATGACAAGATCGTAAATATTACTCATCCAAATTAGGAGTAGAAACAAGATTAAATTTGGTGGAGAACCTAAGTGCCTAGAACTAAACAGTATAACAGGAATTCACTTAAGTATTTTTTGGAGCAGAAACAATCAAAGCAACACAGAGTGAAAATAAACATTATATTTCAGTTGGATCCTAACTAAAAGTAAGCGGTGCTTTACAAAGTTCTCCCGCATTTAATTTTCGGTCCTGCTGGGCCACTCTGCCTATACATAGACACCTGTTAAATCGAACTAAATTGTGTAAATAACATGTCATTATTGGCACAAGAATGAAAAGTGTTTCAAGAATACACACAAATTAAAACATGAATAGGAAAATATGGACGGAAAAGAAAGTACAGCACATTCTGAAAAAATCACAGAGAGCTTAAGAATGTAAAACTCCAAGACATCCGACTAAAATATCTAATGAATGATAAAATCTTCATGAAACAGCATCCTCTACCACTTTTCTTTTTGCTTGTTTTGTTTTGTTCTTAGGCATAAGAACCTTGCCCATTATTGAGCTGGACCTTATCTACTTATTATAAATCATTCTTGCCCAAATTATTTTGACTAAAAAGGATGCAACAACCATGAACAAATCTCTAAAATGTTTTAAGATGTTTGATTTAACAAAGAAACCACACAATTAAACGAAAGGTTGATGTCAAGCTGGAATTATAAAGGTTTATTCATGATCCTTACTTTCCAGTAAGTAACCTCGAGGATGTCCCTTGTTTAAACAGTGAGTGGTGAAGAAGGTTCAAGCTCCTGGAGAGTTGCAGGTATGCCATGTTTAATTGCAGAAGATGATTCCCATAACTATCAAGCTTGAAATCTGTTCTCCGCTTTCACAAAGCACAAATGTCAAAGTCAATCCGCTGTAAAGAGTAAGGAACTGGTTAGATATTTTATTTATAAAAATTCAAGTGATCTTTATTTCTCAGTGAAATACTACTACATGAAATTGTTAACTCTAGAAAGGACATACTTGACCCAGATCTGTGCACTTAAATATTACATCTCAACTATTCTAATTCCTGAATACTTCTACTTGCAAACGACGTCATTTAGTTTTTAAGAAAGTATCCTTATAATCACAAACCACAAACCAATTGAAACTTAAGTGGATTAAAATGTTAAAAAAGTTTGCTCTAACATGAAAGCATGTGTATTATTTCTGCAGAAATAATATTTCTCCAGAAACAATTGAACTTTCTATGCCGATAATGATCATTTTCCATGGTTTAGAGCTCCATTTTACTCTAGGATAATTTCAGAACATTGTTCTAATGGCTCAAACTTCAACCATGGACTTCATGCTAAAATGACCTTTTCTACAAATGCACTCCAAGTTTCTCAGAGAAATGTGTGTTTCCTGAAGACCATCTTAATTCAAAGCATCAATGCACAGCCAATATCTAAAAGGTTCAGAAGAAGACAACCCAAAACGCAAAGCATGGTGCCAAAATAGTACAATGTGATTCTTATTTAAAAGCCGAAAGTTCATCCAACAAGAAACATCACGTTTCATTTCACACCTCCTCTACAATTCACCCACAATATTCCCAAATGAGTATCATATCCTCCAGAATGCACAAGACCCTTGAAAATCCATCCCCATTTTTCATCCTTCCTCATTGAAACCTATGGCCCCAGCCAATGGTGCCATGGACCCCTCCAGTCAGTTCTGATATATGTTTCATTCTGATAACTATTCATTCCATATTCATCTCCTGCACGCGTGTGTTCTATTCCCTTTCCAGCTAAACATTCTCATGTATCAGATAACTTCACATCTTATCATCAAAATTGTTCAATAAAGTACCAGATAGCAATCCCAAAATAAAGATACGGTCTAAAAGGTGTCTGAAGTTGGATGCATTCATCCAAAGAACACACACACACACACACACACACACACACAAAAAAAAAAAAAAAAAAAAAAGAGGAAAAAGCCTACAAGATACTGATTTAAGACATATTTTCCACATAAGGGTACAACAGTAAAGACAAAGAAACTAGCCAGAGTCTTCTCAAAAATTAGATAAAGATGCTTCCTTGTACATATCCTCAAAGACTCTCATCTGGCCCACTCATTAAACTTGCATTACTTAGAACATACTCCACCATTTGCATCCAAAAAGAAACTTAAAGAAAAACCATTCACAGTCAGTGCGTACAAAAGCAAACTCAAATCAATGACGAAACCCAGAGAAAACATCATATACACTCTCTGAGGCAAAACATCAAACACCTCATGGAAATGCATCCGAACACAAAGAAATCAATCCAGATGACAAAAGTGAGAACTCTTATGAATAAACACTAGTATATCATATTTCTAGCAATGAAGCATCAATTAAGAAGCAGCCATGGAATTCAACACCAAGCAAATATAGTAATAGAAATGAATTCCCTCAGCAACTCAACCAACACTTCAAACATATTAGAAACAATCGAACAATCCAGAATATTATGCAATTTCTCGGTAATTCAACGTAGATTTGAGAGAGAGAGAGAGAGAGAGAGAGAGAGAGAGGCTCACAAGAAGCAAAGCAGCAGGAGTGAAACAATTCGGTCGTTTTCCCCTTCTTTTCAAATTTTGATCTCAAGTGGTAAATAAACTAAATGGGGGAATAATTTGGGTTTTTTTTCATTATTTAGTTAATACAATATATAATATATATTTTTTTAAAATTTTAGCATGTATTTCTTTACCATATTTTTAACTCCAAATTTGCAAAATTTAAATTAAGACAGAAAATAGAGATTAGTTAAAAAAGAGAGAGAGAAAAAAGGGGTAAACTTGAGTCTATATATATTCAATAAATGGTTACATGCTTTCAGATGATCACCACCATTTCCAGACACTAGAATCAATTTATGAACAGAAAACAAGACCACCTACACTCAACATAGCACATCAACTTACATGAGACTTCTTTACAATGTTAAGGCTTAATTAAAAATTGTGGTGTTTCAAACCATTTTATTTTCCTAGTTCTCAACCCATACTCAAGTGCAAACAGAAGACCACCTGATGATGGTAGCATCCTTTTTACTTGTCACTGGTTTCCTTCTTGGTTTCTCGAGCTGAGATGACGGAGCTGGGCATGGTGATGGTTTTTAACGGGCCTGTATGAAGACGCCGCACAAAATAAACTCATAAACATTGATAATAAGAGAGCTTCACATGAAGGAGATGAAATTAGTTTTGCAATTAGCATGACAAATAGAAATCGGTATGAACTCGGAGAGTTACTCATTCATGTATAAAATTCAAACAAAAGTTATATCCCCTCAGGTTCTTTTAACAAGTTCTATGGGCTCAGATGACTTTCATGCTATATTTCAATTCCAATTTTTTACTCACACATAGAGGAACACTAAAATAAAGAAGTTCAGAATATCATGAATCCATGAAGCTCTATGACAAGCTAACCACCTGCCTACCTTTGAACAAGCTGTTAAGTAATGACAGAGCAGGCAACTATTATTAAAGTTGCTTCTACTCAAATGGAAACAAAAATATCAATCCCTCAACACTTTGCCAGCAACATACAACTTCAGTTGCAAGAACTCTAGAACTTCAATTTTCTATGATCTCTCCCTACTACCATTCATTGCTATCTGCACTAGTAGTAGTTTCTGCCATGTGAAAATTTTAGGATTTCAATACACCCTCATGTATGGATTACAGGGACACTACTGTAACAATCTCAATCAGATTGCCAAATTGCACAGCTTCTTAGGAGCTAGTATTGTGACGGAGCTTCAAATTAAGTCTTCAGACCACAAAACCCTTTGTAAAATAAATAGAAAACATTTTATCAACACATCCAAATGTAGGCAAGTTGTGAATCCCCAAAACTCAGAGGATCATCATATCTTCATTGGCACGTGATTTAAGTAAAAGGTTTGATCCTTGCTAGATATAAAATAAACTGTGTCCATGATCCTAGGACAACTTCCACAAGAAAGAAGCCCATTCTATTATTCTATTATGCAATATGATATTTGAGGCATGATGTAGTAATTCTATCAATGTCTATGCAATCACAAATAAACTACTAAAAATCAATTCACCTGAGCCAGACGTTCCTCTCTTCTGGCAAACTTTCTTTCTCTGCTGGCCTTGCTCTTGGCCCTCTTGGCTTCAAATTGATCAGACAAAGATTTTCTCTCGCACCTTCTCAGATTTGGATTTGTGAATGCTCTCCATCAACACCCTCTTATTTTTAAAGACATTACCTTTAACCCTTCATATATACATGTCATGATACATGTGCTTGCTCAATTTTCTTGGATTCCCGGTATTTCCGAGCAAGCGCCTTAGAACCTCGCATTCTTCTCATCCAGAGAATCTTTGTGGGAAGCCTAGCCTCTCTGGTGCCCTTTGCGCTTACCTGCAGAGTTCAAAAAGGATAAAAAGAAGCTGACAAACAATGAACAATAAGAACATTTGTTAAATTGTGAAATTACCATATCCAGAATGACGTCCCTTCTGCTTAGCCTCTAATGCACGACGAGCACGAGACCGGGAGTGAATCTTCATGGGCTTCCTGATAATAAACCCATCCTTGACAAGCTTCCTGATGTTTTGACCTTTGTGGGAAAAAACAATATACCAAACTCACAAAACAAATTCTGATGCAGATCTTCATCTCAATAAGGAAATCAATCTTTACTAACAATCCCAAGATCAAAGTTTGATGCAGAGTACTCCCACAGGATATTACGAACAAGGATATCAATCATAATATAGTTCAGACATACCTTCTAAAAGAATTGCTTTTTTTAAAAAAAAATCCAAACATATCAGTATCTTTCTGAAAATTAATGAATAAAACTAACAACAAGGACTGACGTTTTTTCAAACTTATATTCATTTGTTGATTATATCAAGAAGAAAAATGAAGCAATAAATGGCAACCGACTTGAAATCCAAACACAAAACATGCTTTTATTAATTCTTCAAAAAAATAAAAATGCTTTTATTAAATAAAGGAAGGAAACATGTAAGCAAACAAAGCATGACCAAAGGAAAAAAAAACATTTCCACGTTTTCTTCCTTCTTGGCAAAAACAAAAATAAAACTTAATTAAACAAGTGGAAAGCAACAACATAAGCTAAAAATTCATCAAGTTGCCATCCATTACGTTCACATCACAATGAAAACGAACAGAAACACCAAGACAAAAATCATCAAATTTATATCTTTAAATTAATAACAGTCGAATTTAGCATAAACAAGCATGATCCAAAACAAAGTACACCAGGTTACCATAACCCTCAAATCAATGAAGACAAATCAACGTAAAGCTACTTTAATATAATTCATTAGAAATCAAGGAACTCAATTCGAACGACAGAGACATGAAACGCAATCTAAAAGCGAGAAACAGAGAAGAAGGTTTACGGAGTTGGCCATCGAGATCTCGTTGGCCTCCTGCTACGGGGCCGAGCCAGACCTTCCCATGGCCGCATGCGAGCACACGCTCGCCGCCAGCCTCTTCTGCAGCTTCAGTGACACCATCGTTTTTGTGTCTCTCTCTGTTTTGTGTCTCTCTCTCTCTCTCACTAGATATGTATATATATCTTTATATCCTAGCGGGAATCGGGATGACATGAGCGGGTTTTTTTTTCTTTGAATTCTCTTGGTTTGTTTCTTGGGGCCCAAGTTCTAGACTTGGATTACTTGTTGACCAAGTTCTGATGGATGGTCCTGTAAAAATAATTTTTTGATTTGCCTTTTTTTAATTTTAATTGTATTAATTTTTAAGTAAAATGGAGGAATCACGTTCATTTATGAAGTCCAAGCAAGACAGAGAAGTGAACTATAATTGAGGCACTTCTTAAGACATGACAATTCTCGCAATGAGGGAAACAAGGTGAGCTCTCATCAAACCAGCTTCAAGGTATGAAATTTTTAGTGCAATGTTAGCAATAGCCATACGTGTATGGCCCCGTCCCTAATGGTCTCAACACTAAATTTTTAAAGCATATTGAATGTACCCTTTAACTCTATGAGTAGAGTTATCACTTTTTTTTTTTAATTTACTCGCCATGTGCCAAATAGTTGGAACCAAACTTATATTACCCTCATCCCTAAGAAAGAGCTACTACGTAAAGTTATTGATTTTAGTCCAATTCTGTAATGCCAACTATAAAATTATAACTTGAATCCTCTACAAATGTATTGGATACACTTGTTGGCCAAGAGCAAAATGCATTCATATTTGGAAGGAAACATAATAGATAGCATCTTTGTAAAGGCCATGCCTTTTGTGTTTTAATTAAATCCCCTTAATTATGTTATGGTTAAATAAATTCCCCAAATCTTGATTAGCTTAATTAAAATTGGTTAATTAATCTCCCTTAGTTGAAATATAATTTTTATTTTGATAAGGGATTTAAAATGCAAGTGTGCACACTCTATAGAATTCTAATTAAGGACCTAATTGAGAATGTCATAAAATATGGGGTTTGAATGCAAATCTAACCTCTCACTGCCAAGGGGATTACTAGAATGGGGGTTGTGTGTATGTTGACAAGAAGGGGGGGCGGGGAGTTGTGTATGTTGACAAGAAAGAGGGGGGAGGTAGTTGTAAATAGGGATTTATAATACTCGGAAATGATCCAGAAGCTACCTGAGCCGATCCGATCCGGGATCCGCCCCAAGAAATGCTGGCTTCAGTATGGTAAAGATCCTTTAAAATCCATTACCTCCTCGCTAAAAAACATACAAAAAATACCCTTTATATATATTAAATTATATAGTTTTAGGCTATTACAAAGCTTTGTTTGCTTTTTTGAACTTTAAGGGCTTTTTCCCACTTCCTCTCGAGCTTCAGATATCAAAAGTTGCTTTTTACATTACCAAGTAAGTTTTATTTTATTCCGAAGTTTAATTCCAGAAATTTTTCTTCATTCTACAAGGCCTAAATGTAATATTTTATTCGAAGTAAGGTGTACATATCTGTGCCCCGCACTCACCCCTCGCCATTCATTTGAGTGTATGGTGGTGCAGCCAGAGGCGCCCACTGCTCGGGCCCCTCGCCTCCCGCCCCGCCCCATTGCACATCCCTAGTTGTGAAAGACTCCACCTCATGTTCATACACGTGCTTTCCTTTTTAATTGATTTGGATAGCTTCAATTGAATTGGAGTGTTGAATTAAGATTTCTACGGCCAAGATAAGAGATGATGAGGATTGAATAGTTGGGAGAAAAGGCGTGGCCTCATGGATGAAAAACGTGTGAGAAGCGAAACATTTCCCTCTTTTATTTTATATTCTCCCTCATCTTTTACCCCACCTCTGTCAACGAATTCCGAGTGGATTTTTCCCTGCGAGTGGCCGGGATTCTCGCCGGATGCGGAGAAATTTGGTGGCGTTCGTGTCAACCTACTGTGGCCTCGATGCCCGCAAAACCACCTTCCTTCCTCCTTCATTGCCATAAGAAACATATCTTCTTCCTCAAAGACACTGAACACCTTCTTTCCACTTTGAAACGAGAACTAGAGTGAGAGAAAAGGAGGGTTTGACGACGGAACCCAACTGGACCGAGGGACGACGCTTGGACCAGTTACTTCAAACGCAACCTCATCTGTGGTGGCCAGCCGGATCTCGTGGGAGTGGCGTCCGGGCTCCACCTTCGTAGGAAGTCCGGAAGAGAACACCACTTACCTCCGAGAGCACCAGAAGGCCCATTGTCAGGCAGGTGAGCGTTTCACACCTTTGAAAAGCATGCATAAAGGATTAGAGATGTTGTTAAATGGTTGGATTAATTTGGCATGTGTTTAGAGAGAAGGCAGGGGTTTCATGAGCATATGATTATAGTCTGATAATCATGTTTAATATTCAGCACATTAGTTGCATATACTTGTTGGACTTTTTCTCCAGTTATACATGTATGACTTTCATGCTGAAAATTTAGAGTAAGACAAGGTTTCCCTTGTTGCACTTAATTCTCAGCAAGGTTGATCTAAGTACATACATGTTGGCAATTACCCCTCATCAGTGATCACAGTGAAATAATGAATAGAATAATTCATTGGATTAAATTAGAAAGTATATGGTGCATGGTTGGATCAAGTTTAAATTTAATCCTTAAATGCAGGGTGGGCTCTCAAAGAGAGAGTTTTGGAGGCCCCTAAAGCAAAATTTCCCAAAAATAAAGCGCTTTTAATTAATTAATATAAATTAAATTTTATTAATTAATTTTTAAACACATTAACTTACTACGTAGATTTTTTTTTTATATCCTCTTACGGGCTTTTAACGGTGAAGTAACTTTATAACCACTCCAACAAGAAAAAAAGAAGAAAATCTTAAAACAAAACAAAAATTTAAAAGATAATTTTCAGGATTTATTTTATATATAAAAAATTGGTAAAAAAAATATATAATAAAAACTATCTACTACTAAAATACTTATCTAAAATTTATTTTTTAACTTTTTGGAGGATACTCAAGTTATTAATAAAAATTTTTATAATAAATTTGTTCTAGAGAGTATCAAGCAAACAAGAATTCAAAAAAGCAGTAAAGAGTGAAAAGAGTAAAGATATATAAAAAAACAATCTTGATTTATAATAGAGAGAAAAATGGTCATTTACTTACCAATTCTACCAAGCAACGCTAAGCATACAATTAATAATTCTTTGGATTTTCAGTTTTTTAATTACTAATAAGGTACACTAAATTTGGAAGAAGATATATATATATTAAGCATTTATTAAAACTAAAAAAGTTAAAACTTGGTTTAGTTTATTATCTTTCCATTCTTAAATGTTAGTTGATAAAAGATATATAATTGACTCACTTATATTAAAATGTAAAAAAAATTAAATATCCAAGTATATTATAACAAATAATAATTATTATTAGTAAATGTATAAAGCTTTTTAAAAAATTTCTTAGTTTCTCAAATGTAGTAGTGAGGCCTCCAATAGATATTAAATTTTTAAATTTTAAAATATTAATTTATCATACAAATAATTATTATAACTAAAATGATAAGCACTTTTAAATTTCTTGTATGAGGGTACTCCAATGATATGTAAAATTAAAATTTAAATTTTTAAATATCAATTCTATTATAATAAATATCTATTATTATGGAAGTTATGTATAAATAAAATTAAAAAAAAAAATATTAGAGGATAAAAGTAAAATATGCTAGGCCCCAAATTTATGCTCTTTAGAATTCTGGGGAAACAAGCCGATTTCTTGCTTTTCCACCTTTCGCTTTTGTATTTCCTTCCGAAATTGAGCCATACTTACTTGCCTTTTAACATCGGAATAGCTTCCAATGAGTATCGCGTGGAGGATAGATATATGGATATAGGAAAGTCAAAGAAAGCCGGTGTATATCTATATGTATACTCATAAGAAGTTAGTATTAAGAGTCATAATATAATCTTGGCTAGCATGTGTAAAGATTCAACGTCAAAGCCTATTCTTTGACTTAGCACGAGTTGATAAGCGGACCATCTTTGTAATTATTAATGATTGAGTTGAGTAGGTTACATGTTCACTTGGACACGAACAGAGTACTTGGAAATAATAGCAAAATGGAACTCTAGCCGTACTAGTAATTTCATGCAAATTTGGCCTATTTTACAGATACTAAGATTGAAATGTATCTTATATATATAGATCCCGAACACGGGCATGTGCGAAGTTGCGACAAGCGAGGCAACTTAGGATATGTGATAACCACTAAGTCGCAGGTTCTCAAGCACCCCAAGATCGCGGAGTATTTCACCTTTCATACTTCCATCCTTGATTTATTTGATGTGCATCTAGACTCGATGCCGTTTCATCTTTCGCTTCTTCGATGTTGGAGTCCATCCTTTGATTTCTATGTCGTTATTTTGAGATTTTTAGCATGATTGTTTCTCGCTCAAGATATTGATCTTCTCGAGCCTCTTATTTGTCAGACATATACGCTTTTGGCCTTCGCGGTTATATGCATCTCACCATGCACGACATGATGATGATTACTTTTAGCCCCACCGGGGTTACAAGGCTATCCCTGAACTACTTTGGGCCCTCCAAAGTGGGGCTAATAGTTACACCGGTTATGTATACATGAATGTTTAGTAGCGCTAGCCTCCAAAATTTAGCTGGGATGACGTAGGTATAAAGCCATTGGCCCTGACCGTAACAGCTCAAAAGTATTACATATTCTAAAGTATCCATATGCCCGCTAGATGCATTATATATTGTAACTCCATTTTATTATTGGTGCATTCCCACGGTGTACAATGTTTGCTTGGGTCATTGATTATAGCTTCGCTGCTGTACGCTGCTTCCTTGCGACCCTCATCAGCCTCCTCTTTGGCTCATACACTTGTTGATACCTTTTCGTGGGGACGAAAGCGTTTGCGTGCCCAGACATGCATAGGCGAGAAGGCGGTGCTCGAAAGTAGTTGTTTACTACAGTTATGGAGGTCTGCGCATTTCAGCCATTTTGCAGAGAACTTTTGAACTTGCATTTTGTTAAGTGTGTTGTTGATACTAGGTGTGACATCATTAAATCTTTATTTGGAGTTGTGGAAACTCCTTGTTATCTATAATGATGATTTATATTCCTGCTGTGCTACTTTGATTTGTACTCGAACCAAAGGCCTTAAGGCCCAGTGTGGTTCATCCTGCTTTGGTGCCGGTCTATCGACGTACCGACCCGGGTCCGGCAAAGTGGGATAAATCCTTTTGGCTCAGAGGTAGCACATTCATTGGGGAGACTAACTACACGAGGCCACCCTAAGGATGATGGTGAAGCTTAGACAAGGAAAAGACATATGATATCATATGTTGGGATGCTATCGCAGCTGTGTTCCATAAAATGAAGTTCCCCGGGAAATGGATAGAGCGATTGTGACATTAGGTACGTGTGCATACAACAACTATTGGATTTATTATTAACGGTATTGCAGGGTACAAGTGGGCTAAGCCAATAGTGTGGATAATGTAGGGGACCCTATGTGACCCCCATATCTATTCATTCGAAAGCCCAAAGCCTCACCTAAGTTCCTCATAAATAGAGCCTAAGGGGGGCTGGGTTGAATCCTTAAAACTAAAGCTAGAGGAATACATGCTTCAAAAGAGATGTCAATTTAAAACCATACTCTACCGATGATATCCTTTTATTTTGTAGAGCCACCACATGTATTAAAGGGGTATAAATACGTGCTCTCACCGCTTCTATAAAACATGCTCTCTGACACAAAGAGCAATTCCCTCTAAGTCCTGAGGTCACTTTTACTGCGGCCTCAATAGAAGGGTCAAGAGGTTTATTATCAAAAATACTTAGAATGCAACAAGGTTCCTTTTCAGTTGAAATATTTAGGAGTTTGGTTTCTACCCAAGTAGAGTCACGTAAGTGATTCTCCGCCTTCAAACTACAGTGGAGTAAAAATAAGTAGATCGCCCACTTGGAAACAAGAACTCTGTGGTATAAGTGGCAAGAAGGGTGACATAATGTGAATGCAAATGACGGTAATTACTCTATTTATCAACTCAATACCTATGCGTATCCTTTGCTGCTATCATTAATCGACGGCACAAAAATAGCTTAGATCCATGTATATAAACAAGGATAGGAAAGATATTTTCTATTTCGTTAATTGGAACATCTATATCCAAAGCCAAACTTAAGGGTGGCCTTGTGCCAGTTAGAGACTTAAGGATCATGAAATATAAGTATGATGTCAAAGCATGTATTTCAGTAAACTAATTAACTTAGACAACAAGCCTTGGATTTGGTCATGAATACAAAGTATGAAGTCAACTTGGAATATGGTAAGAAAAACATATTAGGAAATAACTCTTGGCCTTATATCTTACTGTCAACAACACTCAAGTTAAGGGAAGTATCATACTTTCACAACTAGAGCTAAACTAGGAGATTCACAATAGTTCAGAGCCATGTATTTTGATATACTAATAGGGTTGAAGCCCACTTATATAAACATGGACTTTGGAATCCAACTAACATACGCAAAAGTGGAGCCAGCTTATGGGATGGAGAACAATGGGACGCAGGAGGTGATAGGCAAAAGAGCCCCTCCTCAGTAAATAAAGGATACATCATCGCGCCATGGGGTGGAAGCCGTTGGAGGGAAATCAGAGTAAGGAGTGCGGATTTTAGCTACATGAAATGGGAGTAAATCTTTAATATGTGATATCTAAGTGGAAGGTTTGTCAAAAACTAGGATCCCGAGGCATCACAAAAGGTCGGAGGAAATTTCCATGTGAAGTCGAGGATTGCCCCTAGAATCTGGGGATGGTCTTATAGGAAATTCTTCCAATGGCAGTCAGCCACCTCAAGCAAAAAAGATCTTGTGAAAACTGGGCCTACTTTTAAGTGGATTTTATAAATTTTGAAAATAACCCTTCTAATGATGTTTATGTGGATTAGACCTTGCTTGGATTAATATAATTATTGGG